>RJVU01071404.1:1124612-1138762 GCA_003731715.1 Anabarilius grahami
GTTTTGTCACTGCAAATATTTATCAGTTTTATAATGCCAGACTTTTTTTTTAATCTTGGCTTGCGTTTCATGCATTCTAACTGCAATACATTCACATCAGGTCGGATTTGAGCACCCAATTGTCTCGTTTAGTGAAACAAATAATATTCCGTCTCACTGGCCCTTGGGCAGTGATCCTGCTCCAGTAATTTCACTTACTCAAGTGTTTTAGATTTGAAGTTATTGACTTGTTGTACCTGCAGTACTGTGCAAGCTAATAAATCAATAG
Source organism: Anabarilius grahami (assembly GCA_003731715.1). Classification (NCBI taxonomy): domain Eukaryota; kingdom Metazoa; phylum Chordata; class Actinopteri; order Cypriniformes; family Xenocyprididae; genus Anabarilius; species Anabarilius grahami. The sequence continues at coordinate 1,124,881 of RJVU01071404.1, forward strand.
AACGGTTCATCAGGTTATATCCGCATCCCATCCATCTGTTTCATTCAGGAAACTTCTCAGTTTCTGAGGACATTTTTCAATGATCCGGTGAACAATGAAAGAACATTCATGGTAGTTAGTTACTCTATAATCACTTTCACCTCAAAAGCATCTCTCTTAGTTTCAGGGGAATCATTACCTCAGTGTTCAATTATATTGAAATGCTCATTAGGATTTTTCATTTTTCAAGATACAAATAACTTTTTCACTGTAAACAAATGGTGCAGGATATACAGTCATGTAAAAAAGTAAGGACACCCTGTTGAATTCCATGGTTTTCCATATCAGGACATAATAAAAAATCATCTAGTGCTTGGCAGGTCTTAAAATTTGGAAAATAAACCTCAGATGAACAACAGCACATGACATATCACATTGTGTCATTATTTAACAAAAAATAAAGCCAAGATGGCGCCGCGGATGGCAGCTTCAGTGCATAGCTCTTCAGTGTTTGTTCGGTTTTTGTTCGTTTTTCCTGTTTTTTGTTTTTCAAACACCATATATATTGTTTTTTGCTTTTTTTGCACTGTCTATCTTGTAAATTCGTATATTATTATTTTATTCCTTTTATTATGTGTCTTGTCTTGTCGCTGTCACTCTGTTGCACTGTGGAGCTTCTGACACTNTGGTTTTCCATATCAGGACATAATAAAAAATCATCTAGTGCTTGGCAGGTCTTAAAATTTGGAAAATAAAACCTCAGATGAACAACAGCACATGACATATCACATTGTGTCATTATTTAACAAAAAATAAAGCCAAAATGGAAAAACCATGCGTGACAAAGTTAAGACACCGTATGATTCAGTTGCCTGTAGATCCCCTTTTAGCAGAAATAACTTGAAGTAATAATTTTCTGTATGACTTTATCAGTCTCTCACATAATTCTGGAGGAATTTTGGCCCATTCTTGTTTTACAATGTTGCTGCAGTTTATTGAGGTTTGTGGACATTTGTCTTTGCACAGCTCTCGCAGCTTTTCAGTTGGGTCGAGGTCTGGACTTCACTGGGCCATTGCAACACCTTGATTCTTTTCTTTTTCAGCCATTCTGGTGTAGATTTGCTGGTAGTCTTCAGATCATTGTCCAGTTGCATGATCCAGTTTTGGCCAAGCTTTAGCTGTCGGATGGATGGTCTCACATTTGACTCTAAAATACTTTGGTATGCAGAGGAGTTCATGGTCGACGCAATGACTGTGAGATGCCCAAGGCCTGTGGGTACAAAACAAGCCTAAAATCATCAACCCTATACATTCTCTGAGCATTACACGGTCTGATCTTGGGGTGAAAATGTATATATTGGCCTTTGTTTTGAAATGGCCTTGTAACTGTTCCCAGACTGATGGCAGCAACAATTGCTTGTCTAAGATTATTGCTGATGTCTTTCCTCCTTGGCACTGTGTTAACACACATCTGAAGGCTCCAGACACTCAAACTGCCAAAACTTCTGCTTTTATAGAGGTGATCACTCTTGCTGATGATCAATTAATCAAAGACATTTGATTAGCAGTGCCTGACTGTTACATACCCTCTTAATTCCTATGTTAACAGTAAGGGTGTCCTAAGTTTGTCACCCATGGATTTCCAGTTTAGCTTTATTTTTGTTAAATAAATAATGACACGGTGTGATATGTCATGTGTTGTTGCTCATCTGAGGTTTTATTTTACGAATTTGTAAGACCTGCCAAGGACCAGATGATTTTTTTTATTAAGCCCTGATACAGAAAACCATAGAATTCAATAGGGTGTCCTAACTTTTCACATGAATGTATTTTGAAACAATTTTCAGTGTTTCAGAAGATTTGACAAATAATTACAAAAGAATGAATTAAACATGAAAGTTATGTTTCTTGTGAAACATAATATTTATTTACAACTTTGAAAAATCATTTTAATTTTAAGAGTGTGGAAGCTGTCTAAAAAATTATAGAGTGCATGTTTGAATGGGCATGATTCTTCTGCCTGTGACCAAGACTCCTTTTTTGAAAATACTCGGAAGTACTGCCGCCTTTCATTTCATGATCTAAACAGGTAATTGACCTTGACTCTGAAATATGAAACACATGACATCATGACATATCAACAAAACATATGCCACACATCCCACTGACAGAGTCATGGAGAGAGCACTTCCTGTTCCTGAAACTGTCACACATGTCAAATCGCTCACCCATCCATGAGGGTCATAAGTGATCGCAGTGGCCCTCAGTGGATGCATCGCTTTAGTTTCGCAATGTTTACCCCACACTGCCCCCATCCCCCCGTATTCTCCATTTCATCCTCTCTCCACATGTCCTGTCGAGGCTTTTCTTATTATAAATAGCAGGCTAAATGTGAACTCAATTACCCATTATAATGCGCAACTGATGATCCTAAATTTCATTAGGCGATCGAACGTCATGTGGTGAACAACGCCACTTCTTCTGTGTGCTCACAGTTGATTGTTATTTGAGAACACAGAGGGCCTACAGAGGCGGTACACACTCATCATTCACAGTCTGAGACTGTGCTAATCCAAATATCATCTCAGATTAACTATTTTATATAAAAAGACAAGAAACAGACACGTATGTGATTATTTTTTAAGTATTTTTAAGAATCTTTGATGTCAGTATGAATTCAAAATTCACTCTTTACTTTCTTAATGGATGTTCAAGTGAATTATTCAGTGGTGCATATTGCCTAATTGAGATAAATGGGAATACTGACAGTTCACTTCAGCAGGAGAGAAAAAAAAAACTGAGCAATCCATTTCAAAAGCATAAGGCATTGTAATTAAAGGCATTAAGTAATTAAAACTTTAGTAATTTAATTTAGTTTTAATTCAAATTCTGACCTAACATACAATTTTGTTTAATAAAGTGTATCAAATCCTGAGCAATACTTTTTTATGGTTGTGAATCACAGTGTTGGGGGTATTAAGTAGTTACGTAATCAGATTATTTATTTCAAGCAACTAGTACATTAAGTAGAGAGTTATGTAATCAGATTACTTTTTTCAAGTAACTAGTAAAGTAATGCATTACTTTTAAATTTTCAACAAAATATCTGAGATACTTAAGCAAGTTACTGTGTTTTCCCATTTATTGACTGAAATAAATCCTGTTTTCATGTTGAGATGTTGAGTGAAATCGGGAGCAATGTGCTGAGGTGTTGTGTGCGCTTTGTAAACATGATAGCCCAACCCAGGTGGGAAAAAGTAAACCAAAAGGAACGTAACAGATTAATTTCCATAAAAAGTAACTAAAGTAAAAGTAATGCAATTTACTACTTTTTTTAGGGAGTAACACAATATTGTAACACATTACTTTTAAAACTTTCCCCAACACAGGTAAAGTGAAAAGAAAATTATGGTAACACTTTACAATAAGGTTCCATTTGTTAACATTAGATAATAACATTAGTTAATATGAACTAAGAGTGAAAAATATTTATAAAGCATTTGTTAGTTAATGTTAATTTCAACATTTACTAATACATTAAAATCAAAAACTTGACTTGTGCATTCTGCGTATGGTCGTCCGCCAGCTAGTTATTTGAATTTATAAAGTTTTAAATAAATTCTTACAAAAATGCATTGCTTCACTTCAGAAGACCTTTATCATCAATCATGGGATAATTTTAATTTTTGGGTGAACTATCCCTTTAATGAACAGTTGTATTTTAATTAACTTAACTAATGTTAACAAAGATTAATAAATACTGTAACAAATCTATTGCTAATTTTTAGGTAATGTTTGCTAATGCATTAACTAATGTTATAGGGTTAGTTCACCCAAAAATGAAAATAATGTCATTTATTACTCACCCTCATGCCATTCCACACCCGTAAGACCTTCGTTAATCTTCAGAACACAAATTAAGATATTTTTGTTGAAATTCGATGGCTCAATGAGGCCTCCATAGCCAGCAATGACATTTCCTCTCTCAAGATCCATTAATGTACTAAAAACATATTTAAATCAGTTCATGTGAGTACAGTGGTTCAATATTAATATTATAAAGCGACGAGAATATTTTTGGTGCGCCAACAAAACAAAATAACAACTTATATAGTGATGTCCGATTTCAAAACACTGCTTCAGGAAGCTTCGGAGTGTTATGACTCTTCTGTGTCGATTCATGATTCGGATCGCGTGTCAAACTGCCAACGGCTGAAATCACGTGACTTTGCCGCTCCGAACCGCTGATTCGACATGCTGATTCATAATGCTCTGATGCTTCCTGAAGCAGTGTTTTGAAATCGGTTAAGTCGTTATTTTATTTTAATTTTTTTTGGCGCACCAAAAATATTTTTGTCGCTTTATAATATTAATATTGAACCACTGTACTCACATGAACTGATTTAAATATGTTTTTAGTACCTTTATGGATCTTGAGAGAGAAAATGTCATTGCTCCCTATGCAGGCTTCACGGAGCTATCGGATTTCAACAAAAATATCTTAATTTGCGTTCCGAAGATTAACGAAGGTCTTACGGGTGTGGAACGGCATGAGGGTAAGTAATAAATGATAGAATTTTCATTTTTGGATGAACTAACCCTTTAAATAATGGAACCTTACTGTAAAGTGTTACCAATTAACTAATAAATCACAATAGAAGTATTTTTCATTATTTCATGTTAATTATACAGTATAACATATCTGAAAGCCATAGTTTATTTTATTTTAATAAGATGAATCTTATAATAACATACTTACTTAAAATAAACTGACAACAATCATTACCTAAATCCATTATAATAAATGTCTTATATGTCTCAAAATATATAAATATATTTGATAGAAAGGAGGAAAAAACATAATAGTTTCCTGAGGAAGTGACAAAATAAAACAAAACAATAAATTCTACAATAAATACATTGCTTAATTTGAATGTGTTCAATATTAATCACAGAATAACACATTATTATTTCCGGGCTTTTTATTTATTTTTTTTATCTTCTGCACTCCAGGTATATTAGGCCTTGTGGGCTATGTTAACTCTTTTCCTTTTACCTGAGGCCTTATCAAACAAATTGTCTCACTCCACATCACTAAAAAATAAACAAAACACACACCACAAAGCCCTCTAGGATGCAGTACAGTTGGTGGTACAACTAGCCAGCGGTTACAAAATATTCATATCATTGATTGCTCCTCTCTTGGCAGGGAGAAAAAAAGATTGACAATGTGGAGATGAACAGAGGGAAAGAGAGAAGAAAGGGGAGGTGTGGCTGTGATTCATGCTAAAGAATATCAAAGTGTCTCAGCAAGGAACTCAGAGTCAGAATAAGAGAGAAGAGATGTGGAGAGAGCTATGAAAAGAGGCAAAGATAAACTGCAGAAAAATAAGATGACATCTCATTTCAACACTACACTTAAGAAGGCTAATACTTGTGTTAAATTAATCAAAATGATATGGTGATTAACCTAACAAATTAATTGCACATAATTGCATCTAACAATATAAGAAGGGGAAATAATTAAAAGACATTATAAATTTGTAGCTAGCTAAACATTTTTAGTGTGTAATATGATGCTAAGAAAACCATTAAATATTTAAGCAAGCTACTCAGAGATATTGTCTTATTCTTGTTTGCTTTCCTGTGTGTGTTTAAACCTTTCCTTTTCACTTCATTAAAGATCATATTGATCTAGCTTGGAGCACACGAGAAGGGTGAGGGTTTTTGTTGAGTATTACCCAAAGCTTCTTCATAGCTGTCAATTGATCGTTTCAGTTGTGCTAAAGAGAGGTTTATCGCTGATAGTAGTGACATAACAGCCTGTTCTGTCCTGATTCAGATACTCAACTGTAGTGTAACCAAATGAAGAAATACATTTGGACCTGGAAAAAAATGGATCTTAATTGACATTAATCATGATGGTCAGATTTTCTTGCTTGTATTAAAGAACAAGATGTTAGTTCTTCAATTCAATTTTGATAATTTCATTTAAAATGGTATGCTGATGATACAAATTATAATAAAAAAAGATTAAATTAGAAAAAATGACTATTTCTAATCAGACCTTTTGGACTCCACTATATACACAGTCTTCCTCAGCACTTATATAATTAGCGATATACAGTATAAAGGCATGTATCTGCACATTATTATAACTGGTTATTGTTTAACACTGCATTCAGGTGCTACCTAATTCCACAGCATTGGCCTTCATGGTCAAGTTAAAATTCATATACCACTGATAAGGATAAATTGAACAAGGGGAAATTAAGCATTAAAAGCCTGAAAGTATTTCTTAATAACTGGCAGAATGAATCATCTCTGCTAAGCCTGTATTAATTAAAACTTGGATTTAACAAAAGCTATGGGTATTAGAAGTGGTCCTCGTCATTCTTTAACCTGAGCCAGCAATATGCTGCAATGACAGTCTGTCATAGCAATGATATATTAAATGGCTTTAGAAAGATACTGGAGAAACATTGTGCTACCCAAAACTTTCCTCTACTTCACAAATGTCTTCCAATGTATTCAATACACACCATTGGTCTGGGTCAAAGGTCAAGTGGAACCACAGAAATTTCATTGATAAAAACCCTTTAAGATTGCATGTTCCAAATGAAAAACATTTTTTCAACTGCCATGAAAGGGTAGGTTGATGATGACAAATATTAAAGCAAAAAATCTGAAGAACTGGCCAAATGTAGACATGCGAATACATCATTCTCTGAATAGCATCTACTGCTACACAAAGTCCTTCAAGAGAGATCAAGACCACCTCCACCAACATATTACTTGAGGTTTCATATTAAAAACTTCATTAAACATTTATAAGTGCATGCATCTATTCACATGCTAGATTCAAGAAGATATTAAGTCAGGTGGAAACAGCATATGAACTCAAAGAACATGCTTGGAGAACATTTACAGTAGGTGGTTACATAAAGTAGCACTGTTATTGTTTGAAGGTGTTTGTTCTTGCACAACTCTGAAACAGCCAGTAGCAGTTGTCACAGATGGCACTTTAAAGCATCTGCAGTACTTCACATGGGATTCAGCTCTTCAGAGAGAAGGTATTGCCTGGAGTCTTGCATGAAAAGCGGTTATTTATTTATTTTTATTATTATTTATTACATTTTCAATATAGGTTTCTTTTCTCCCTCTGTACTGTATTTTCTATTTTTTATTCTAAATATTGTAGTAATTATAAATGGACTAGTCACTGCCTTTAGAATCTTCCAGATTCCACTCAATTATTCTTACATGATTCTCCTCCTCAAAATGGTTTTATATTGGCCAAAATTGTTATTTCTTGATGCATTTATTCATTCTGCATAAAATCAGCTGCAACAATTTTCAGGGGAGACTGATGTATAAACCAAACCAATAAAAGATTTAAATTATGCTCCCCAAAGAAAAATTGTTCTAACAGTACTAAATTAGGTTTTTAACTATAGCAGAACCCATTTTGGTGCTAAATAGAACCCCTTTTATAAAGGTTCCACAAAGAACCATGCTTTGAAAGTGCTATAGGGCCTCAAAAGTGTGATAAAGGTGATTGGTAGGAAACCAGTTACAATTTGAAAGTTAAAATTTGTAGACATTTTAAGAAATAATTTGTTTACCTGTTGAGAGTGTGTTGACAGTCTATGCAATTGAATGGCTAAGCTCCAGAAAACCAGTAATGATGTGGCTTTGACAGTTACAGATTTGAAAAACAAAAAGGCAGGAAAAAAGAACCCTAAACTCTAACAAAAAGAACCATTTCAGCATGTAAAGGGTTCTTCTGGGTCATGCAGTTCTAAATAGAACTGTTGCTACGTGTAAAGAACCTTCAAAGAACCATCTTTTAGAGTACAGAGATGATCATTTCTTGACATTTTAATATAGTATTGATAATTAGTGACACAATATAATCCAGTAGAGTTGTTCATAAATTGTAAACTGTTATTCTAAACACCCATGCAAAATTCCAGATAGAACCTATCGCTCAAAAAAATTTTTTTGGGCTGTTTAAATTTTGTCTTTTGCCTTTTTCAGAAACAAATGACATTGCAATATTTAAATATCCCTTCTGATTGGTCAGCTTACTAATAAGAGGAACCTCTATGCAGTTATGTGTGGTAGAATTTTGGGTTAATTTATTTTTTGAAATTGATACACATTAGAAAGTTAAAGGGTTAGTTCACCCAAAAATGAAAATTCTGTCATTAATTACTCACCCTCATGTCATTCCACCCGTAAGACCTTCGTTCATCTTCAGAACACAAATTAAGATATTTTTCATAAAATCCGATGGCTCAGTGAGGCCTGCATTGCCAGCAAGACAATTAACACTTTCAACGCCCAGAAAGCTACTAAAGATGCATTTAAAACAGTTAATGTGACTACAATGGTTCAACCTTAATGTTATGAAGCGACGAGAATACTTTTTGTGCGCCAAAAAAACTAAATAATGACTTTATGCAACAATATCTAGTGATGGGTGATTTCAAAACACTGCATCATGAAGCTTCAAAGCTTTACGAATCTTTTGTTTCGAATCAGTGGTTCGGAGCGTGTATCAAACTGCCAAAGTCACGCCCCCCAGTGGTGAACCATTAAAATTTTGAAACACTTATGATGTAACGAGGCCTCGTTTACTGAAATCACGTGACTTTGGCGGTTTAATACATGCTTTTGAAATACATTTTTAATACATTTTTGAAACAAAAGATTTGTAAAGCTTCGAAGCTTCATGATGCAGTGTTTTGAAATCGGCAATCACTAGATATTGTTGAATAAAGTCATTATTTTGTTTTTTTGGCACAAAAAAAAGCATTCTCGTTGTTTCATAACATTAAGGTTGAACCGCTGTAGTCACATGAACTGTTTTAAATATGTCTTTAGTAGCTTTCTTGGCATTGAAAGTGTTTATTATCTTGCTGTCAATGCCTCACTGAGCCATTGGATTTTTATTTTAAAAATATCTTAATTTGTGTTCTGAAGATAAACAAAGGTCTTACTGGTGTGGAACGACATGAGGGTGAGTAATTAATTACACAATTTTCATTTTTGGGTGAACTGACCCTTTAACTAATTAAAACAACAACTTTTTTCAGTTTAGTTGTTCCATTCCTTTTTAAATTACATCATTCACTTTTGAACAGGCACTGCCTCCTGCCACTGCATAAAATAAGCAGAACAAGACGCCTAACTGCACACAAAGCAAAACTGATGACCATTTCTATGCAAAAGTAGGGCTGTAATGAGTGTGCCACTCATTGCAAACAGACGGTGAGCAACACAAAACACAAATGACACTTAGAAGTGTGTATTAAAAGCCATTTGTACACTACACAGACACGGAGCGAAGCCCGGATCATATTTTACCATGTGTAATGGTGTCCCTGTGGCTATACATAACTTCCCACTGTCACTTTCCATTTGATCTGTCATGAGAAACATTATGAGTGCCTTCACACTAACGTCGTTCGGTATAAAAGAAAGGAGGGGATGACATATTGCGCAAACAGTCCAAGGTAGCAGACAAACGAGCTATTGTGTCTCATTTTTCAGCCGTGCTCTTCGTGTCTTAACGCTGAAGTGGAGTTGAAAATGAAGTGTAGTTTTTTTGTGCCGCGGATCGAGGACGCATGATTGCTAGCCTAGCGAAAGTGTATGACAAGTCTAGCTGATGGAATTGAACAGTAAACTAATGAGAACCTGAGGGTAACTAACAGTTTCGGCTGAAAGGTCAACGTTAAGATGTCAACTGCTACTCGAAACAAAAATGTAGACACCCGAGTAGCATAAAGCTTTTGGCACTGAGGCTTAGTCATAACACAGTGGTTTGTGATGGTGCAAGTTACTTCAATACATCGACCTTATGATCACTGAATAATCAAGAGAGGCTTGTCAGAGGCACTTTTCTCCAACAAGTGGAACTGACTTTCAATAAAGCAATTAAGGACATCAATTAGCATTCACCCTTCCTGCTGGCAGCAACCCTCTATGCAACGTTACACATGAAAACTCATCGAGAGCTTTGATCTGTGACTGTGTGCGTGTACAACTGGCCAACTGAGGACCTTTATACAGCCATTTAGAAAATGGCAAACTGGAAGTACAAAGGTAGCTGCAGCAAACACAAAAATATCCGTGAGAAAGGCAGGTAAACAGCACCCTGAATAAACCAAGGCGCATAGCTGGGAGATAGATAAGCCGGCTAGTCTAACAGCTATGAGATGAGAAAAAAAGGCCGTTCCCCCTATGTGGCTAAGCCACTAAATGGAACTTAGCTCTTATCTGAACTGATGCAGGGATTCCTCTGATTTCCCAGCTTTGCTTTGATGTGCTCAGCTTTAGCGGTGGTTGAGAAGCCGTGCTACCCGCCATCGTACACGCTTTTATTCGCCTATGCAACACAATGCTGCAGAGACCCGACTAGCTCTAGATGGCCTTAGCAGCGAGCAGCCATGTGAAAAGAATGTTAAAAGTATTGTAGACCAAAAACATTTCTGGCCTCTCTTGTGCGCATAGTCAGATCTGCCATTTCAGTTTTAAATCTGATGTTACATGAGCCAAGCTTCTAGCTTGAGAGAGAGAGTAAGGGGGGAAAAAGTCGACTTTCTCTTTGCTACAGATCACTAACCTGCATTTAAATGAAGATAGGATGCGTGTTTAGGGCTGAACTTGCTCCTTGCTGCCATCTAGCAGAGGAATAAGTGTAGTGCAAGCAAAACTATCAGTTTAAGCCTTTGATCAGGGGCCATGTAGCATTTGCAGCAGTAATGTTTATCAAATGTCATTAATTCTGTCTCTCTCTCTCTCTGTATATATACATGAGAGAGTGTACAGGCTAGATGTTCCCCTTTTGTGGGCTAAGTCTTGTTTAAATGATTCCCAGATAAACATTCTGTGCATCTATGAGATTATACAGAAATGCTATGTGCATATAATTATCACCGGCACACAAACATACTGTTCTCTCTTGTGTACATAGAGTTTGTCAACTCAAATACAAAGTCATCTATTACACTGTATGAGTTCTGCACTGACTATACATGATATTCCTTCTTTTTGGAGCTTGACAGTCCCTGGTTACTATAAAATTTCAGTGGCAAGACATGGGTTTAAAAAAAACAGGAACAACATTAGGTTAAACAAACAATGGCAGAATTTAGTTTTTATTCCACAGGGCAGAGAACTCCTTGCAATCCTACAAGTTGGTGCACCTTTACATTGAGAAATTGCTTCCAGTTGAGAACATTTCTTTTCTGTCAACATTTTGCCACTCACAAAACACAACCATGGCTTGGCTTTTCTCCTTTTTCAGTTACTGAACCATTCCCTTGAGTTGCTGTGGAGATGGTCAGGTGGAAAAAAAACAATATTACCGCCACACCCTGGAGCCTTCATTAACCTCTACAGAGCCATGAGAACACCTTCCTCAGCATTTTAAAACCATTCTACAGTAGTGCCGCTCAAGGTCTAAGAAGTCTGTTATTTCAAAAAATAAATAAATAAATACATAAACCCCACAGGAGGTGAGCGTATGAACCCGCATAAACACTCACCACACGCTGGATCAAAAAAATATCCAGCGCCATTCCTGAGAGACTCAAAGAGCAGCGCGGAGATCAGGAAGTGTGTGAATGGCTTGCCGGAGGCATGTGTTTTTTCCTGTTTGGGGAATGAATTATGCATCGCCTTAATCAAATAAATACAAATGAGAACGCCTTGCCAATCAGTCTCAAAAGCCTGAAGAAGGTGTTGCGTACTAAGATATACACTCCTCCCCTCCACCTCTGTATGACTTTTGTGCCTTTCATCTCTCCTCCTCGGACTATGGAGAAATGAACACCCCACTATTTCTCTATCATCTCTTTCTTTCTCCCTCCTCCCTGTTCCCACTCTCCTTCACTAAGCACAGAGTGGGCAGAAGAGAGTTCATGCACTCCAGCAGGGACTCGTACAATTCCAGAGGCCTTGTTTTGCTACGCAGTCTGGAGAAAAGCATTTCATTTGGCCAGGGGATTTACCACTCAATTATTCTGTGTAAGCATACAAATAGGTCACTGTTTATAGGTACTTTTGCAATTTGTTAGAGTGTGTGTCTGATTTATGCTGAGTTTTCCCCCCTTTTTAAGCTTTTGAGTGCTATGAAACACTTACATGGTATTAGCTCTCCAACATCTCAATTTTTGCACCGTGTTCATTTTGTCTTAAAGTTCAATAATTAATCCACAGGACAAAAAAATTAAAGAAGAAAAAAAATCATGGTTATCCTGTAAGAGTCACGTTTTTAGTCCAGATGAAGATGAGCGGAGACAAAGAAGATCGATCAATTAAGTCCCTTTATTAAACAAAGTAAACTCAGGTAATTCAATGAAGAAAAACAGCAACGGAACAGTGTGTAGCACACAATACATGAACAATAATGAACTGAAGAAACAGAAGAGTTTAAATACACAGGGTGATGAACTTAATGATGAACAGGTGAGAACGAATTAATCAATAACCATAGCAACAAATGAAGAGTGGGAAAATGGAACAAAGGAAAACAGGTAGCCAAAGAAATACAAACTAAAAGTTAATGAAAACGAAAACAAGCAGGCAGACCGTGATAGCAAGGTCCTAAATTTGCGGTAACATTTACCATCATTCTGCGAACTTTCACAGGGGAAATCCAGTCATTTCAATAGGAATCTAAATGATCAGGAATTGCACACGACGGTGAAACATTTCCTCAGATAGATTTTGTGGGGAGTTCAAATTGGTTATGCCACGTTATCCAACAGAAAGCTGTTTCTGTATTAGTTTAAAAGCCAAAAGAACATAGGTGTGTTGTTGTTGTTCGCCCAGTATCTGGTACGATAGTGACAACCTTTCTAGGGTTTAAAAAGCAATCTTTGGTTTACTAGCTTAAAACTACTAGTCTAACAGCAGTGTTGTGGGTTGAGAGTGACTAATTGTTTCACCCACAATAAACACCAACACACACCACCAGTTATCATATAATTAAATTCAGCATATAAGACTTCTATTTACATTGCATTCACATTTATTCGTTTGGCAGACACAAATACACAACTTTACATAAGCACAAAATTATCGGTGAGTCATATGAGGAGTTAGCAATGAAACGGTTTCAAAGCTGGCTAAGCTATATGCTAATTTAATATATAATTTACCAACTGTTTATTCTTCACAATTTAAGTCCCAAGCACATAAATTATCTTAATAAAAATAACCATGGAAAAATATTGGTATTTTGCTTGGCCTCCTCATTATGACACAGAGCAGGTCATTTATTTCTGGACTAATCTTCTATGCAGTATTATTATTCTTCAACTATATAGAGAGATGGTAATCAATTAAAATATGAATTGTGATTAATCTCAAATTTGAGTTAACATGTTCTCAACACAACAAACAAAATAATAAAAGATAAAAGTAAATCTTGGTTTCTGCCAGTGGATGAAAGTTGAGCATTTATATAAAGACACTGAAAAGAGATTCTCGTCTCTCGCACTCTCTCAAACACACACACACACAGTATAAAAATGAAAAACATGGAAACGCAAATCTGCAATAAATTAAAAGAACTACAAACCTGAAATGTAAAAAAAAAATTTAAAAAAAAATTATCTACACTTCATGGGTGTAATTTTACATCTGTAACATGCCTGTGTGCATTCGTCCTCTGCTGGTGTTTCACATTAGCATTTCTATGAATGGTGGCATTCAACACATGGGTGATATTTTACTTGTTGAGCTTCGATGATAATTAAATTTCACCGTGCAAAGATTATAAATGACTTTACTTTTGTTAAACATCCCATCTGGGACATTCAAAATTATCCGTAAAAATGTCTTTTCCCATTTACTGATAAATGCATGCTCCGTTAGGGACTAGGTA
>RJVU01071404.1:1139025-1156105 GCA_003731715.1 Anabarilius grahami
TTGCAAATGTTTCAATCAATTTTTTGAATTCGCACTGAACAGAATGAAACAATTGTAATGTCAAAATTGAAGAAAATGTTAGCATTCTTAAAAAAATGCATTAAACTTATTTAATCAATAATATGTGTTAAAAGTCCTAATAATAAAGAAAATTCAAAGAAACATGATACTTACAGTATACAGCACACACATGCACCAAAAATCTAATTTAAAAAAACAACAACAACTGTCTATTCAAAGTCTTTTCTTTGTGATGCTAATGCATGGCTGTAGTGTTAGAGTGACAGTTGAGTCCTAGTGGACAGATTTTCTGCATCTACAGGCTAAAATCAAATGAATGCTGTGAATATATATGAACATAAAGATACCTGTCCAGAGAGCATGTCTGTATAAACGAAAGCAGAGCAGTCAGCCCAAACAATCAGAGCAGAAAAGCTACATGAAACACAATTTAACATCATGTTTCCAAACCACACAAAACTGATGATAACAGCAATCAACTTTGAGAGAGAAAGGGGTAATAGGGACGTTTACATGTACTGTATGTCATTTAGAGAAATTGTCTAGATGTTGCCGAATGCTGTATACAACAAGTCGGTAATCAATGCTGCCGGATCAAATAGGCCTGAATCCCTTGTCGTCGACTTGCATCACTGAGCAAGCATCAGTGTCCATTAGTGATTTAGTTTGTGATTTAGTCCAGGACCATATCTGTGGCCCTTGACTAAAACTTTGTTGTTGATTCTGAATGTACAACGGTCCTTATTAGCAATCATTTATGATGTGAACATGGACACACCACTTTATTTTCCCATAATCAAGAAGATAAAATCCATTTTTATCTTATTTCCTAATGGTGAAATATTTTGTCTTACTTGAGTTTTTGACCAAAAAAAAAAGAAAAGAAGAAAGTAGGAAGCGTTGCCATATGTGTAAGGAAAACACTTACTGAGGTAAGTTGCATATGAACCAGTGTGCAGTTTATAAAATCCAAAGCAGGAACATGATGAATAAAGACTTGGCTTGACGTGGCTTGGTACAAAACATTAACTATAAACGTACTCCACACAGGGGTTAATAAAGGCCTTCTGAAGTGAATCGATGCGTTTTTGTAAAAAAAAAAATCCATATTTAGTTATGAAGTAAATATCTAGCTTCCGCCAGATCACCTTCCGTATTCAAGTTACGAAGAAAGTGTAAACTGGCGTTGCGTCAGTTAAGCTTTTTCCGTAAGTTGAATAGGGAACTCGTGGGACGTAGCGTAAGCTTTTTGAACTGTGAGAGTTTTACACTACTTCTTTGTTTTTTCTTAAGCACATGGCAAACAGGAAACATGAATTTCAAAATAAGACATGAAACATGAAACTAAACCAAAACTACATACTTTCTCATATAAGTAAATACATTTCTTTATTTAATTGATGTATTTAAATATTTATAACTAATACAAACTAAAAATGAGTGAATCATCATTGGATCGTCAATATTGTTCATACATTTTTTTTTTTTAAATTAAAAAATTCTGAACTTTGTCACTGTTAGCATATGGAACAACTTACTGTGCCTGTTCATTTTTGTCTGAAAAAGAAGAATCATAACTGTATTTATGAATGCTATATCATGGTAAACACTTTCAAATAAAATAATACATGTATTATTTAATATAATTCAATATAATTGATGCCATTATCTTTAAAAAAGCTTCAGCACTATTACATTGTAGTACAGTGTTGTCATATGACAACTTTATATATTTTCTCAATTTTCTGTAAAAGTTTTTTACTACTTTTTTCAAATATGCAACAAAGAAGTTATATGCCTTTCTGTGTGCTGCAGATGTCACGCTATTTGTTCCAGCAATATCATGAAATAAAAACACACTTTCATTATTTACATCCACTGAACATAAAGCTACAATTTAATTTTATTAGAAAAATACATTATCCATTATTCCTTATTATGCAAGTGCTAGATTTATAGCATAATGTTTCATGGGTCAAGTAAAAGTACTTACATTGATTGAAAATAATGACTCACCTAATATGTAAAGAGAATGTATTTTCTAAAAATGCTATTTGATATGCTATTGCAGCCTGGTCTCATTGTTAATACGTAGGTATTAATTCGTAACTTTCAAAGAAATAAAACGTGCATTTTTGTACATTTAGAAAGGTGCTAAAACGTACAATATTGACGTAATTATGGCTCTAAAACGTAAAAATACAAACTTTACAGCGAACAAATATTTACGTATCTTTCATGTCATAAAGATACAGTATATGTATAATTTTCCTTTTATTGTTTTGTAGATAAATGTAAGATCCCTAAACCCCACCCCAAACCTTAACATACCCATTTTATACAGAATATTAAAAGAATAAAACATAATGGACAGAAATGTGTCGGAAAATTACAATTTTAGAAAAAAGATAACATTAAAACGATATTTTGAGCCGCTTATCCTACACCTACCCCTAAACCTACCCATAACCATTTCTAAAAACTATACTGTTATAAATAAAAGAATAACAGACAAACAAGCGTAATCACAATAATTCATTTATTGCGAAAATGTCAAAAGTGGTACCAAAAGTAGTTCAAATGATGATGCAGTCGGCCAGTCGCAGTCCTCTCTGGTGGTAATAGTTTTTTTATAGGGTACAGAGCAGAATTTAATTTATTAATCCATGAAAATATGAAAATGTGTTGAATCCGGCTTCTCTCCGTGAAGCCACAGAGCAGTTCCAAAGACTATAGAATAACACAAGACGCATCACTCGTATTATTATGAATGGGAGAAAGTGCAACGCGCAATATGGCGGTCCCATAAGTCCTGCCTTCTAAATAAGAGCCAATGGCAGATTGGTAAAGTCATCGCGTTACTGCAGCAGCCGTTAGAAGCTCCGGTTTCAATAGAAACAGTGAGACTCGCGCCTCCGAAATGAGGCACAAGAGACGCGCATTTAGGACTGCGCATGCGCATTAGGTTGATCCAGCCTGAAAAATACAGTTTTTTGTCATGATTCGAGCGTTTAGAAACAAAATTTATGAGACCGTTTTTGTCATATTTTATTGGTGATTTCAAATATGAAATTTAATCGAAAGCTTGGCAAACAGCTTTAGAGAATTTGATGTTTCCCCATTCAAAGAGATAGGAGCTGCACTTGCATGCCCAAGAGGCGTTTCAAAGATGGCCGCTGAGTGAAATGACTTGTCTTAAAGGGACTTTGGTAGCCTGACGTGGTCATACTCAATTCTAGTTCGAATATGAGTCTGATACTGCTCCATTGGGCTTTGATTATGGGGGCGTATTTCAACCTATCCATGAAAGACCTCAATTGGATAGACCTACAACCAATCAGAGCTACAGAGTAAGTGACGTGTGTTGAGCGACGCATAGTTGTCAACAGAACTCAACTGCACACAAATTGAGTATGACCACGTCAGGCTAGCAAAGACATCTTTCCCACCGACAAATGCCTTGATGGCGGTCCTCTGTTCCTCTTTTAAAATTAATGCGCTGTCGATGTCGTCTATAACGGACGCGATGGCGGAATCTACACATCTCAGTTCTTCAGGTTCTTCAACACCAGCCATCATTGTTGTAAACTAATTCAACCCAAGCGCTCTTTGATGACGTGGCTGATTACGTTTCTGGTGATAATGTGTCAATCATCGCCCTGACAATGTGATTGGTCCGAACAGTTTCTGTTCGGGCATAATTACTCCTCTACGGATCGAGTCCAGACCGAACTCCCCGACCTCAAAATGTTGTGGGCGGGGCTAAGTTCGGCTGGCATCCAGGCTAGGACTTTGGTAGTTCTTTGGTGAAGGCGCGCACTCATTTCAAATGTCAATCCACTGAAACACGGCATGTCGCAATCTGTGACGAAGCAGTTCGATATCAGTGCCGTAAACCATGTCGTCACGCTTCTCGCGGGTGGCGCTACTTTCAAATATGAATCATAACGAGCGCAGGCTTTGACCTTGACAGTCGCTGCTGAGAATGAAAATTAAGATTGATGGATAAAGGGCTGAATTCGGATCTGTTCCTTATAAACATATGGATTCTAAAGGTTGTATTGTCAGTTGCTGCATAGGAGAAAACACCTTTTGTGTCTCATTGCAAACAAACTAAATATTACAAAATAGTTAAAGAATTACAGAAATTTTATTCATAAGGTTTCAAAGTGTAGTCTTATTTTACATTATGTAATCCTCTGAAATGAGTTTGCAGCACAAGTCACGAACGGAAATGTCATTTTCAAATTAAAGGAACACTCCACTTTTTTTGAAAATAGGCTTATTTTCCAACTCCCCTATAGTTTACCATTTTCAAATCCATTCTGCCGATCTCCGGGTCTGGCGGTACCACTTTTAGCATAGTTAATTGAATCTGATGAGACCAATAGCATCTCACTCAAAAAAATGACCAAAGAGTTTTGATATTTTTCCTATATGGAAAACATTAAATTCTCCAAAGCTGTTTGCCAAACTTATTCCGGAATGAGAGTATAGTTCCTAGCCATATCGGCCTAGAAAATCGCAACTTTTCATTTTCCGTCGGCCTTAGTTACGATGCAACTAAGTTTTAAATAGGAAAAATATCGAAACTCTTTGGTCATTTTTTTTTTTTTTGAGCGAGATGCTATTGGTCTCATCAGATTCAATGAACTATGCTAAGCTATGCTAAAAGTGGTACTCTAGGGGAGTTGGAAAATGAGCCTATTTTCAAAAAAAGTGGAGTGTTCCTTTAAATAGATGAGTAAACTGCATTCAATAAATTCGACTAAAAACATGTATTGATATGACAGTTGAATACAACAGATTTAAAACATTAATGCCACGATTTTAATATTAATACATGGGAATTCATATAGGCTACATTCACACTTTACGTTACATGATTTACGTTTTATTGCTGTTAATACGTCAAGGTTGTACGTTTTTGTGTGTATGAAAACGTAAGTAAATGTACATGTGGTAGAACCACACTTTACGTAAAAATACGTATTCTCATGAGATCACGTTGGCTATTATGATTGTTATTTAAATAATTTTATAGATTTCATATCTTATCATGATGTTAATAAATGTAACTTTTCAGTTTAGACCTGAAAAGGAGCAAATGTGTGGCAATACAACCAGGACTTTTGATCACTAAATTACTCTTTTTGTTATATTTTTGTATTTGTTAGTATACCATAATACATCAGGAATTATAATAAAATGAGTACATGCACAACAAATGCACGACACAACATGAAAAAATGTGTTAATGAGCAAAAATGACAAATAAAACAAAAATCCCAATTACTTTCCACTAAAAGTCTATGCACTCTGTGTTTTTGGCATGGCAACACACTGAAGTATTGTTTAAAAAAAAGAGAGAGAGAGAGAAAACTGCAGTCATTTGAGACAGAGAGATTAGAAATCTATTACCAAAGCAGATAACCATTGGCCCTCTTCAAGCCATTTATCTAACTGTCCTCTCAAATGGATCTTAAAGTTTGCATCTCCAGCCCTCAAAACTCAATATCCGAGAGGGGCTGTTACACCATTGAAAGTGTAATGAATTGCTCAGGGGTTTGTATGTGTCATCAGTTAACCCAATCTACTGCAGCCATAAAAATGGGCTGGGCTGAAATCACATGACAAATTGCAGGATGAAATGGTGTTTGGATGGTGTGGTCAGCTACACCATCATCCTTTTACCCTCTGTGCATGTAAAATTTCTGTCAGTAATGGGTTGAGTAGGATGGGATTTACTTTAGTCAAATAGATGCTGTGAGTGATGAAGCCTGGATGCAACAGAATTATAGGAAAACAATAAATGAGCACTAACCACAGAGCGAAAGACTGGATATTGCACAGCAGCCTCAGAGAACATTTTTCATGGAGGACGTTTGAAGAATTATCAAGTTGAAACAGGTTTCTTATCAGTCTTCATAAGATTAAGAAAAGTCATGGTGTCAAACAAGTAAAATATGAGATACCAAGTCATAATTATGAGATAAAAAGTTGAAATTATGCGCTAAAAATCATGTTATGGGTCATAATTGACTAAATATTTAGACTGTATAGCACTTTTCATACATAAAATGCAGCTCAAAGTGCTTGCGAGGTAAAATACAAAAATAAAATCATACAACACTGTCAATGGAATTTCACACAATATCAACATAGTCAATATCTTTAAAAATATTGATATCAATATATATGATATCAAAAGCAACTTTAAAAAGATATATCTTGATTTGCCTATTAACAACACACACAAAAATGATTTTACAATAATGTTCAGTTCATTTAAAGATTTATTTTTATTTAACACCATTCTATTAGGTTTTTCATTCAAACAATTGCATTGTGTTAAACTGTTTTGGCTCAACTAAATATTTTCATTTTGAAAAAAACATGTTTTAATTAAGTAGGCCAAAATAACATGTAATGCTTACTTAATTCAAAAAATAAAATAAAATTTAACTTAATTAAACATTTCAGCTTACTTAATTAAATTAAATTAAGCCAACACCCACTTTACTTAACCCTTTTGAGCTTAGACTACATAAACAGGATTTCCCCTTCCCATCATGCTTTGCACAGGATAGGGATAGGGTGAGTAAACGTTGAATTAAAATGTTATTTAATGCATTTTTTTTTTTATCAAGATGATACAATTGGGAGACTTAATCCTTATTGTTCTTTTATGTTTATATTTAAAAGAGTTTCTGGTATAGGGTTTTTGAAGGTTACCGTTGTTGTGAAGTGTAGAGCATGTGCTTGGGTTGAGGACCTGCTAACAACAATTAAAATTGTTTTAATAATAAATAACAACTATTTTGGGCATGCCATAGATGTAATAAAACCATCTTCAAACACCAATAAGAGTCTTTACAGAGTAAAGAATTTGTAAAAGTTATTCTTGTTAGATTACATATGTTGTGAAAATTGTTCTTTAATGCATTCACTAAATAAACTAATCAATTAAACTGGATTACTTGTTTTAATTTTTTCTTTGATATTAATTTTAGGATAATTGAACTTAATAGTTTTAGACAAAATTAAGAATGTTAAATTGATTCAACTAAATGCCATTGAATTAACCTTATGTAATAAACTTAAGTAAACTTAAATGAATAATGTTAATTAAATGCAACATAACCCTGTTACGTGGAACCTGTTGACATAAAAAGGTTATGTAAATCCAACGTATACATTTTTTGAGTGAATATGAATGCTTGAATCCTTCAAATCTGTCAACATTATTAATTTCAGTTAACTTAAGTTAAATAATTTCATATCAACTTCATATCATAATTTTGACTTTTTACCTTTATGTATGTTTATATAATTTGACATTGTCATAATTATGACTTATGATTTACCAAAGCATTTTCTTTTTCTTGCATGCATGGTGGAAATTGTCTTCCATACATTTTCAGTACAATACATGAAAAACAAGATGAGGACAATCAAGTAATTAAGTATTATTGTTGTACAGTGATTAAGTGTTGTTGGGCATGATGCATAGCAGATTTTAGCAACCCACTATATTGCATATACCGTTCTGAATGTGGCTCATCCAGTCAGATTTTAGAGTCTGAATAAGGCTATTTAATACATAAACAATTTCCAGCAAAACTTTATCATAATATATAAATTGTGACCACCCACCTCCATTGTTAAATATCAACCTGAATCTTAAATGTTAAGTATATTTCAAAATGTACTTGGGGTCTCTCAGAGCCCAAAAAGAACTTGAGGTGGTTTTGAGAGGCAGTTTTTACACTAGCTCAAAAGCTAGCCACATCACATTACATTGTGTGTATGAGGGTGCATCTATGTGCCAGTATGCCGTCTGTTCTCTATTGATTGCCTGAGGCGACCACCTGACCTGATTAATAAACTGCTGTTGCCAGCGCGGCATCCCTGCTTCCCCGCACACAGAGGAACGACACATCCATGATGCATGATGCAAGCTGGCTCCAAGTAGGAAGCAGGAAGGGGCTGGGGCATGGCCCGTGGACAGAGATCTGCTCTCAGCTGGCATCCACTACACTCAGCTGCAGATAGAAGGAGGGAGAGAAGATAAGAGGAGAGATACTGTAGGAGAGAAAGGGTTATGATAAAAGAAGAGAAGGCGGAAAGAAACCGAATGATGAAAGAGGGTTCTGAGAAAGGAAATGTAATGTTCTCTAGCTAGATGGTAACAATGATTAGGGTGTTTATCTTTTTTGGGGCAAATACTTTACTTTTGGCTTTTGACTCAGTGGTGCATACAACAATATAGACTTCTAATGCACATAATAGGAGTCATGTAATGGAGTACAGTAATATAAGTCCATCAGAATAGCCAATATTAAGGAATCAAATGTTCTCAGAGATCAGGAGCAAGCAATTCTGCAATTAATTCTATCACACTTAAAAGTAAGATGGACAAAAATCCTGGCATTTTCATTCATATATATATATATACTTTGGTGCCCCATTACTTTTTAAAAATCCTTAGAAGTAGGGATGTCCCGATTAGCCCATTTGTTATAATGGTGGACATTGTAAACAGAATGTGTGTTCATAATTATGAATATGGGACTAACGATATACACTTCTTGTATTTTATACGTACAATAAGCAGACTAATTGCAACAAAATGAAAAAAAAAAGTGGATTTAAGGTTAGAAAGCATGAAGCTTGCAGTGTAAGAATGCCAATATGTCAGGCAAGTGTTATGTCTATAGTTTAGTTTTTTTGTTTTGTTTCATGTTTCATGTCTTTTATTTTGAAGTTTAGTCACAGTCATGTTTCCTGTTTGTCATGTGATTACCTTATCCCGTCATGTGATCCTGTCGTGTGCTTCCCTAGTCTCATGTGTCCTGTAATGATTAGATGCAGCTGGATGCAACCAATCCACGAAAGTAGCCGCGTGCAGGCGGGGAGGATCTGAAAATGGAGACGTGAATTCGGACAATTTTTTGCTTCCAGTATAGGGACGTTTGCATACTTCATCACAGCTGCAGTGAAATAAATGCAATATTTGACTAATAAACAGATGTTTCAGAGACATTTTCATTCAATATTTTATGTACTGCTTACAAGGTCTGTTTTTTTATTTTATTTCGATAAACACGACATAATACAACATCGCGACTACATGAAAAGAGCTTTGACTGTTATAAAAATACAGATTTTTGAGCATTAGTGGAACTGAAGGCGTGAGAATAAATACGAAACACACGTGATCATTGTCATGCGGTGAATCCGGCCAATCGTGGAACAGCTGTGTCGTCATCAGAGCTCGTGCAGCCGCTCTTGAGAAACTGCGCTGGCTGACTCAGCGGGCTGCTCTCGAATTGCTCGTGCGGTACTTTGAAGCCATACGTCACGGTCACATGGCGTCGACGCTGTCTCAAGTCGGAGAAAAATTCTTACAGTGCACTGCTTCAAGTCAGCCGCCGATCGGTCTGTGCAGCGCTGCATGAAATCGAACAAGCCTTTTGATTCCCTTGTCTATGTCTCACGTTGTCATTGGTTCATTGCTTTCAGCTGTTTCTTGTTAGTCATTAGTCTTGTATAAATAACCCTCATGTTTCATTGTTCTCTTGTCTAGTATTGTTTGTGTCATTGTACTGTTGGTAAATTCATGCATTTCAGTCAAGACAAGTCTTTGTCTTGTTCACTTTGGATTATATTCAATAAAACTGCACATGGGTTCAAATCAACTTGCCTTCAGTGGACTTTTTGTTACAGGCAAGTCGGAAGCAAGACACAACCCATAGCAACACTTTATGGCAACTACCTCTCAGATAGTCTGACGGCAGATAAAAAGAAACAGTAAATAACTGATTTTTGATTGATTTGTTACAAAAGCGCACATCATTTGCTAAATATGGAAGCTCGAACGTGTGACGAGCTAGATTAGACCTCATTCTTGCGCATCATGCATGCACATTTGAGCTGCTTCTTTTCCTTTTAACAGTGGTTGACCAGCACCTACAGCACTGCCATTCACAAATCCTCTCCCGTGGTCTCATGGGATAGTAATTGTGTCCATCGTATGCTCACTTTATAAACATATCATTTAACATAGTAAAACGTAGGTCGTTTTAAACGCCATTCATTGAACTTGAACTTTGTTGATATTTATGGAAGCCCATTTCTACCACACAAGAAAGAAAAAAAATCATGCTCTGGTTAATCTTAATTTTGACATAGAAAGTCATTATTATGACATTTCAGATGTCAAGTCATAATTATGATACTAAAAAATGAAAAGAAAAATATGAGAAAAACAGTAAAATTATGAAAGAAAGTCATAATTTACAAACCAGTTAGTCTATGTCTGAGTTTTTTTTAGTTTTTAAAATTATGAGATTAAAAGCTAAAATTCGAACTTTTATCAAAGTGTGATTTTTTTTTTCTTGTGTAGCTCAAATAGGCTTCCATATTCAATACATTAAAAAAAAAATTATTAAATCTTAATTTTGACAAATTTAAAATGTTGTGCGCATGTTACCGCATAATTTCCTCCACATTAAAACACAGGAAAATTTCTTGACCCCAAACCTGCCAAATCCAAAAAGTATAGTAGGAAGAGAAGTACATCTCAATCTCTCAATTTTCTCAATTTATTTATTTATTTATTTTTACAATTACATTGTTGACAACCAGAAATTCAACATTTACTAACTGGTAACAGCATCCACTAAAATAATACGATCAGTGGTTCTGGCACTTAAATCGAGAACCAATTGCAGTTGAAATACAACTCAAATGGATCAGACATGGACCACTTTGTGGAGTACACAGCACAACAAAACAGGACCGGAACTGGAACGGATCCCTCAGGGCAAAAGGGAAGCTTGCCAGACCAAAGAGAAAAGAAAGAACAAATAAAAGAAGAGGCAACAAAAGACAACAACAAGGCCCAGTGATCATATTATTATTTCTTAGCTCAATTTCTGTCAGTAATGATCTGAGTAGATCAGGGTTTACTTTAATCAAATAGATACTCTGAGTGATGCAGCCTGGGTGCAACGGAATTATGGGAAAACAAATAAATGAGCACTAACCACAGAGCGAAAGACTTGATATTCCAGACTGCAGCCAAGACGCAAGCTAACATTTTTCATGGAGAAGAAGTGTCTCAAGCAAGTCAACACAGGAAGATCTTGTGTTGTTAGGCATGAAGCAAACTGGATTTTACTTTGAATATGGCTCATCCAAATATTTAACATAACAAGGCCTAGTGATGATAATAGCATAACTGCCCAAAACCGGACTGAACAGAAAAAAAGAAAAGAAAAAAAAAAGAATAGAAACAAAACCTTAAACCTAAAGTTAAGACTCCATTTAATGCTTATGATCATTGTCAACACAACATGAATTCTTCATTTAAATGCATAAAGACATAAAACATTTCAATCAATTCATCTGAAGAGGCTACTTGAGGCTTCTTCTCCAAGGCTAGAGAGTTTAAAGCGAATCAGTGAAAAAAATATATATTTCTTTTAAACCTTACTTTTAAACACTTGCTTCTATTCTATTTGGTTTTCAGTTTGATCATTGGAATAATTTATGAACAAAGGAATTATTTGCATTATAAGAGACACTTTAGCCACTTCAGCTCTGTAGGGCACTTAACATTAGATTTGCTAATGGAATTTTTCAGACAATTTAGATGTATAATTTCAATACCCCACTCAAAAACTCTCGACATGGGTTCAAAAAGCATAGCAAAGTATCTCTTAAAGAGAACCAGCATCTGCCCTTGATAACTGTCCAGATACAGACTCCCCAAACTAAAACGCAACTTTAATCAACATCATTAGAATCGACAGCGAGCTAATTGATTGGAGCACAGCGTGTCCATAATGGTCTGAAGGTTTGGAGATTTTAACTGCATATTGGCAATTTGGAGTCTATAATGAAGAGAAATGGTCTAAGGTTTTCATCGATATCATTGGAGAGTGAGCATTTAAAGGTGAACGGTAACACTGCCTTGCCAATTACTGCTGATCTGACTAAGCAGGACTAAATGACAGCAGGATGAAATGAAGGGATATGCGAAAGAATAACCACTAAATTCTACAAATCAGAACATATTGAACTCATATAATTCCTAACATTCTCTTAATGACTATATATGACATCAGGGCTAGGTTATAGACCAGGCCAGTGGGGTCATTACACCGGGACCTTCAGAATATCAGGGGCCTCCAAAGCCTTGAGCAATGTGACCCAGACCTCGCTGATGCAGCCCAAGCTGATCACCAGGACCCCAGCTATTGGGTCAATGACGTGACTCAAATTTTTTTGGTCTTATCTATTCATTTATTAAAGAAGGCATTAAAACTGCAATTCATACATGCAATGACATAATGGTCCAATTTGTAATATATAGGAGGATCTATTGACAGAAATGCAATATAAAATACAAAACTATGTTTTCTGTGGTATATAAAGACCTTACATAATGAACCGTTATGTTTTTATTACCTTAGAATAAGAGCAATTTCTATCTACATACACCGTGGGTCCCTTTACATGAAAGTCACCATTTTGCGCCACCATGTTTCTACAGTAGCCCTAAACAGACAAACTGCTCTACAGAGCACATTTCGTCTCTATGTTGTTATTGTTCTTCTTTGTTGGTGTTTTTAGAGGCAGCTTGCATCGTCACTACGTTGAATATGCACAAAGAAGAAGTAGTAGTAGTATTACTAGAAGTCGTCTTGTTTATTAGAAGCAGAGACCGTTCTTTGTTAGAAGTAAGAAGAGAAGTGAAATTTGAACAAATGGAAGACTACCATTATTATTTTTCACACGAGCCAACAGAGCATCGTTGTCAAAGAAGCGAAAACATGATGCAGCCAGACGAAGTCGGGACAGACAACGGTAGAAATCCAGGATAAATATCAGTGTGGCTTTTCCCTGATAGAATACGCTGATACAGGACAAATGTTTTCAAAGCGACACCGAAGTTGCCTGTTTTCTGCTGGACAGGAAAGTTAATCCAACTTTAGCAAGGTAAATGAAAACTGTTGTTTGATAGCTTTAGCTACAAGATGGGCATAATCACCAAGAGAAGTAACTTTTTTCCCTTGCCAATGTTGAAAAATATATAATTGGATTAAAATTTCAAGTAACAGGACCGTGTGCCTATCAAGTGAACATTAACGCTTCCTTTCAGAATTTGCATAAATAAAGTGTAACTTATTTGTTGGTATTGCTTCGCTACTGTGCACAGTGTGAACCCGGCTTTAGTCAGGGTAGCTCGATTTAAAATTTTTGACAGGAGTGAAAATGAGACTGTGAGGGATAGAAGTAGAGTGTGTTCAGTAGAATGTAGTTTAAACAGGCAATGTGCACCACAAGATACATACATTTCAGTCTCTTGTAGGAGGCAAGAGAACGAATTTTTCACCCAATATTGTTATTCTTATTACAGTTGAGACTGTTTTGAGTATGTGGGTCACATTCAAATTTTCTGTGCTTGTTTTGTCAGTCTGACCTCAAACCAAACAAGGTGCTGGGCATTCTGACATCATCTTAAGATGCTGAAACGAAAATTAAGTCATATGTCGCTCATGCTGTTATTTAGCACATTTTGAAACATTCGCATCCCCTGAGATAAATTGCCAGATTATAGGGTAAAAAAAAAAGTTTAATCCACAATATTGCCAGTCTATGTATTTTGAGTTTGAAAAATTGCACAAATGTTAATATTCACATGATAAACTGATATTATTATATTTAGACTACACCTTTGCATTTTTAACTAGATATTTTCTTGCAGAGTTTTACAGTTCATTTAAAGGTACTTTAAAACAAGGGTAGCCAAACCTGCTCCTGGAGGGCCACTGCCCCGCAGAGTTTAGCTCCAACCCTGATCAAACACACCTGGAAAATCTAACTAAAGACTTAGACGTTGTGTCATAATTCACATTATATGCTTGATTAGGGATAGAGCTAAACTCCAAAAGTTGCCCACCCCTGAGGTTGAAGATTTAGCATTTGGAAGCCTCAATTTTAGGATACTTAGACATGCTATACATGCAGCAAACTTTGCATATTACATATTTTTTGCATCAAATAAAACACAGATATATTGATGAATTTGGCTATTTTATACCTTAATAGGCCAATGTATACTGGGAGATACAACTCATAAAATCCAGAATATATCAAATATTTCAAAAATTCCTTTGGATATGTTTTACTTCAGTCCAGATGATATAAAAAAATGACATGAAATGATTTTTTGCTGATCATTTTCAACTCTTGCATGTTTAAGGGTTAACAGTATATCGCTTGTTCATCTGACAAAAATGCCATAAAACATTTTCAGGGCTCGACATTCACTTGGGAATCACCAAAACGCGAGAATGATTCTGATTTCATTTAATTTTGTGTGAATGTCGACTGATAGTGGATAATAATATATAATGTAATGTAGGCTACTGACTATGGAATTACTTATGTGTCTTTTTTATTCAATCAAACGCTGTGTTTGAAAACAAAAATAATTATATTGTAATTATATATTGTAAAAAAAAAGGCTCTTTAAAGCTGTTTTAATTACAAAAATAAAGTAACTGATAACAAAACTCGGTAACAATTTAGAATACTGATCCTTCATTAATGAATAACTACACAGAAACAAATGAATAATGCATTATTAACACTATAGTAACTACTATTAACTAACATTAAACTCTGATTAATGAATTAGTAAGTAATAGTGCTCAGTTGAATGTGGTAGTTCACTATTAACTAATCAGTAACTTCTGTTTTTTTCATACCTCCTAGAGAACTAATAAGAACTACTATATACAGGTTCATAATTAACATGAATGATGCAAAATGTATAATTAATTCTAAAGTAAAGGTCTTGGTAACACACTAGTAATGACTGAAGTATTACCAAATACTTAAGAAGGAATTACTAATTATTTGGATCAGTATTCTAAAGTGAGAAACATGATAACTCTCTAGTAACTACTGAAGTCTTTGTAAACTTTTGATGTTTTCGTATGTTTTTGTACAGTAATTCCTTATGATATGTTTGGTAACACTTAAGTAATTACTAGTGTGTTACCAAGATCTTTACTTTAGAATACTGATCCAAATAAGAAGTTGTTACTTTAGAGTTATATAGTAACTCTTGAGTTATTACTATCCAATACTTTACAAAAACATCAAAAGTTTACAAAGACTTCAGTAGTTACTAGAGAGTTATCATGTTTCTCACTTTAGAATACTGATCCAAATAATAAGTAATTCCTTCTTGAGTATTTGGTAATACTTCAGTCATTACTAATGGGTTACTATCACCTTCAATTTAGAATTAATTATACATTATGCATTATTCTCATTAATTACGAACATGTATAAAGTAGTTCTTAGTAGTTCTCTGGGAGGTATGAAAAAAACAGTAGTTACTGATTAGCTAATAGTGAACTACCACCTACAACTGAGCACTATTACTTACTAATTCATTCATCAGAGTTTCTTGTTAGTTAATAGTAGTTACTAGAGTGTTAATAATGCATTACTCATTTCTTCCTGTGTAGTTATTCATTAATGAATGATCAGTATTCTAAAGTGTTACCCAAAACTCTTTGCATTGCGAAAAAATGTTTGTTTTTCTTTGAACAGTTTTCATTATGCACACAAATTTGCTCTCTGTTCTGCTGTCATTGTTTTTCTGTCAAAACATTTGCTCGCAAGTTGGAAAATTTTGAATTCAAGTGGAGCTGCGTAAGAAATTAGTCCCACACACAAGAGTGTTTTAAGGAAAAAAACCTGACAAATGTCTTGAAAAACACCATCGAAACGAGGTGTGGTAACCGTAGTATAAGCAAAATAATTGACTCCGGGCCATTTAATTTTTAGAAAATAATGCACACCCGGGGTGTAACGGATTACCACCTCGGGTGTGCATTATTTTCTAAGAATTCAATGGCCCGGAGTCAATTATTCCTTACATAATTCATGAAATTTGTAAAAATATACTTTTGACCTTCTATTTTAACTGTATACATATTTATACTAAGTCTATTTGATATATTGAGGGCAATAAAGAGACCCATTTGATATGAAATAAAGTGACACTCAATGTGATGTGGCTCAATAACATTAAAAAAAATCAACACTTTGTAGAGTCTAAAAAACACTTGCAAGTGATCAGTGTGCCAAGGAACCATCAGTTTTGGCAAATCGTTTTTATCGTTTTTATCATTTTAAGTAGAGGCATTGCACATATGTGAAAAACAATCTATAATAGGAGTTTTACTTTGTATACAAATTAGCCATTTGTAGTTTTTAACATTCTTATAAAACCATAAGTTAAAACTCTGCCAGGGGAAGCAAATTCTGGATCAATTGAGTTTTAATCGGATACTGCACACACAGCCTATGTTAAATCATCCTAGATGCATTCATGCAACAGATCTGGCTGTCAGAGGCCCGAGAAGCCCGATTCATGCCACTGTATGAGCAGTGCTGATTACAATTGACTACATCACACATTAATTCCTAATCAACCTTAACAAAGTGTTACTGATCACAGCCACAGTCGGGCATGCGTAAGGGTACGGTTCTCCTCACATGGAAAAACACATCAAAGCCACAAGTGGGCATGACTTACGCTCATCTGCTCAAGTCACACACAAATACTCTCTCCTCTGCATACTAGCCAATGCTAAATGTATTAACTGTAAAAGCGGTGGCAGACTAACTGCGATCTTTTACAGTGCTGCTGTTGCCATTTGGATAATTGAGTGTGAGCAGTGACAGCCATCAAGCGAGAGGAATATTTGACAGTATTTGTGACAGAGTAACAAGCCGTCTGTTCGAACTGAAGTGCCACTTTTTGCTTTTTTTTTTTATTGTTCAGTGGTTCAGCTGTACCTATAACTCCATGTTACGTTAAGCTGCAAGTACTGTACGTGCTGTAAAGTATGCAACCACACAGAAAAAATATTTTATTGAATGCACTAAAAGCTGAAGAATTCCATATAATACATTATATATATATATAAATATATATAAACTTTAAAGATCTCTAGCGGCACAG
>RJVU01071404.1:1157707-1206189 GCA_003731715.1 Anabarilius grahami
AAAAAAAAAAAAAAAAAAAAAAAAAAAAAATTGCTGATTTTATAAATACGACCCCATTCAAAAGTTTATAAACCCTTGATTCTTACTGTGTGTGGTTACCTGGATGATCTACAACTGTTTTTTTTTATTTTTTTTATTTTGTTTTGTGAAGGTTGTTCATGAGTCCCTTGTTTGTCCTAAGTTAAACTGCCTAATGTTCTTCAGAAAAATCCTCCAGGTCCTGCTAATTCTCCAGTTTTCAAGGATATTTTGCATATTTGAACCCTTTCCAGCAGTGACTGTATGATTTTGAGATCCATCTATTCACACCGAGGACATTTAAGGGACTCAAACACAACTATTAAAAAAGGTATAAACATTCANTGCTAATTCTCCAGTTTTCAAGGATATTTTGCATATTTGAACCCTTTCCAGCAGTGACTGTATGATTTTGAGATCCATCTATTCACACTGAGGACAATTAAGGGACTCAAACACAACTATTAAAAAAGGTATAAACATTCACTGATGCTCCAAAAAAACACAATGCATTAAGACTCGTGGGGTGAAAACTTTTTGAATTTGAAAATACAAGGTAAATTGTACTTATTTTGTCTTCCGGGTAAAACAAATGCAAGTATCTTCTGTTGCTTCCAAAGGGCATTACTAAATGAAAAAAAAAAAAAAAAAAAAAGATATTTCAACAAAATAAGAAAAATTTGGACATCTTCATCCTGTTCAAATGTTTTCACCCCTTGGCTCTTAAGAACCAGTTGTTCCCAAACTTTTGAATGGGTTTGTTTTTTTGTTTTTTTTTGTCTTGTGGACTATATGTAAACATCTTTTATGTAAAATATCTTATTCAGGACAGTACTAAATAAAAAATAGCATGCATTTTGTATGATCTCTCTTATTTTGTTCGAATTATTCACAATTTCACAGATTCTGCAAGGGGTTCCCAAACTTTCGCATGCCACTGTCTATATACACTATATTGCCAAAAGTTTTGGGACGCCTGCCTTTACGTGCACATGAACTTTAATGACATCCCATTCTTAATCTGTAGGGTTTAATATGGAGTTGGCACACCCTTTGCACCTATAACAGCTTCAACATTCCACAAGGTTTAGGAGTGTGTTTATGGGAATTTTTGACCATTCTTCTAGAAGCGCATTTGTGAGGTCAGGCAGTGATGAGGGACGAGAAGGCCTGGCTCGCAGTCTCCGCTCTAATTCATCCCAAAGGTGTTATATGGGGTTGAGGTCAGGACTCTGTGCAGGCCAGTCAAGTTCCTCCACACCAAACTCGCTCATCCATGTCTTTATGGACCTTGCTTTGTGCACTGGTGCGCAGTCATGTTGGAACAGGAAGGGGCCATCCCCAAACTGTTCCCACAAAGTTGGGAGCATGAAACTGTCCAAAATGTCTTGGTATGCTGAAGCATTAAAGGTGCTAAAGAGGATGTTTTGTTTTATACATTTTTGCAATATTACTTGAAACTGTCTTTACTAACTGATAAAAGACTATTTATTAGGTGCACTGAAAGGAATATTATTAATATACATCATCTGTGCACGAGGTAGGGCCTTAAAAACATCAGCCAATCGTTTACGCGATCGAGTAAACGATTGGCCCTCTGGCTTGTCAATCACTGCCATGACGTTCCTTGTGAGACGTGCGCTGCTCGCTCCAGTAACTTTCCACACTCCACAGGTGCCGCATGCAATGTTTTTGTCAGGAGACAGGAGTAACAACTGCAGATTATGAGTTACCTGCGGTGAGTCCGACATAATGAATCCACTAAGTTTGTGCGCGGCTTTAAGTCGTGCACACACTTAACGGTTGTTAGGCCGATTATGAATGTAAATTGATACTTATGACTGATCGCGCTCAAATGCTTCCAGTCAGAGCTAGTTGCGTTCAGTCTGCGATTACAGTCGGTGTTCAAATTCCATGTGAAAGTATATAAATCTGCTTCAGGAGCAGGAAACAATCGCTGTATGTTGAGAATAGTCTTAGAATGTTTTAGCTAGTCGTTAAATGTGTGCCCGGCTTAATAACACAGCGAATGCCGTAGGTAAACACTCGTGTTCCAATACTCGTGCACGAGTTTTGGGAGGCGTTCACTCGAAATGGAGGGGGGTTGAACTTACGCATGCACTCATTTCAAAAACTCAGTCGACGAAAAGATCCTCTGTACCACCTTTAAGAGTTCCTTTCACTGGAACTAAGGGGCCAAGCCCAACCCCTGAAAAACAACCCCACACCATAATCCCTCTCCACCAAACTTTACACTTGGCACAATGCAGTCAGGCAAGTACCGCTCTCCTGGCAACCACCAAACCCATCACTCCAGAGAACACGTCTCCACTGCTCTAGAGTCCAGTGGCGGCGTGCTTTGCACTGCATCCGACGCTTTGCTTTGCACTTGGTGACGTAAGGCTTGGATGCAGCTGCTCGGCCATGGAAACCCATTCCATGAAGCTCTCTATGCACTGTTCTTGAGCTAATCTGAAGGCCACACGAAGTTTGGAGGTCTGTAGCTATTGACTCTGCAGAAAGTTGGTGACTTCTGTGCACTGTGCGCCTCAGCATGCGCTGACCCCGCTCTGTGATTCTACCACTTCATGGCTGAGTTGCTGTTGTTCCCAATTGCTTCCACTTTATGATACCACTAACAGTTGACCGTAGAATATTTAGTAATGATGAAATTTCACGAATGGACTTATTGCACAGGTGGCAACCTATCACGGTACCACGCTTGAATTCACTGAGCTTCTGAGAGCGATCCATTCTTTCACAAATGTTTGTAGAAGAAGTCTACATGCCTAGGTGCTTGATTTTATACACCGTTGGCCATGGAAGTGATTGGAACACCTGAATTCAATGATTTGGAGGGGCGTCCCAATACTTTTGGCAATATAGTGTGTGTATATCTATATCTATATCTATATCTATATCTATATATATATATATATATGCNTAATGTTGCAAAAAGAAAACATAAGTGTATTTTAAATAAAATATAATTACAAAATAATATCATGAAATTAATGTTTTAAATAGGAAATCAAATTCTGAATGCAGAAACATGAAGTAATAAATAAAGTTTTAAAATACATATAAATAGATAATATACAGTCCTGTTCAAAAGTTTGTTGTCAGTAAGATTTTCTTCTTGAAATAAATTATTACTTTTATTCAGCACAGATGCATTAAATTGATCAAAATTGACAGTACAGACTTTGCATTGTTACAAAATTGTTTTACATCTACTTTCAAATAGATCTATTAAAAAATGTATCACAAAAATATTAAGCATCAACTGTTTTCAACATTGATAATAATAATAAATGTTTTTTGAGCACCAAATTGGCATATTAAAATGATTTATGGAGGATCATGTGACGCTGAAGACTGGAGTAATAATGCTGGAAATTCAGCTTTGCCATCACACATACTCTGTTAACAAAATATCTTCAAGAAGTTAGAAGACTATTTCAGCTGTGTATTCAGTGAGCGATATGATTTTTGATTATTTATTGTCTGATTTTTTCTTTTGTGCATACAACACTAAATACATCAATACTTGATTTCCTCCCTCCAGGCAAAACATTTCCCCACAAGCTCTTAAATTGATCTTTCCCCTTTAAAAGACAAAGACATTGATCACACTTTAAAAATACTTTCAACAGTTTCAAGCATGCATCTGTAATTCTTATGCAGTGTCTCATTCATTTTTGCAGACAGCACTCATCCAATTATGAGAAATGAGAAATCTCCTTAAAAGGCAGGTAAGCTTTTAGTCATGAAACCTGCTAAACATCCCATGAACAACTGATATTACACAACTAGCGGGATTTAAAGGAGATGAAGAGTTTGATAATGTCATTTGTCTGCTGGATTAATTTATCTTAAAACAAATATATAATTTTTAAGGTTTTTATGTTTATTTGTGTTGCCTTACCAATAATGGATCAATTGCTTTAGTTACATGCCACTTTAAAATAACATTGTATCAATATTAACAACAGATATGTGCATTCTATAACACTAAACAGATCATTAGAACCAATGTGGTTGTTTTTGTGACACATCATGATAATTGAATCTATAGATGTCCAGAGAAATCACATCTATCTTTGTGATAGCAGAAATGAGTCAGAGGAAAATATCTGTCATAGTGCATGTTCAAAACTGACATGCCTTTGTGAAGGGGGCCTATAATTCCTGTCATTCTGGCAAAAAGCAAAGAATCGTTAAGGCAATTCTTTAAGATTCTGCTAATCCAAGAGACATCAAATCTTTTTTTTTTTTAAGTTACCAGCCTATTTTGTTGTATGAATATCTGAACATGCAATATATCAAAAGAAAGAACAGAGCCTCTGCTTTATAAATAAATCAATAAAACATTATATTCTAGCTTCATGCATTCTTTTTTATCAACACTTGAATGTGGATAAATTTCATAAAAGAATGCAACATTTTGAACAAGAAGCTGAGAGATTTGCATTGTTTTCCAAGACTACAACGTGCATAAGCAATGCTTTTATCGCTTGTTTCTGCTCTTTTTTCCCCCGTGTTTTGATCTGGAGAGTCTCTTCTCTTTCAGAAGTTATGTAATAGCGGCCCCTATATCGTATAACAGTGAAAATGTGGAAAGCCGGAAAATGTCGGGAAAATAAAGGCATGAAACGGAACTTGTGCTACTCCATCTTGTACATCCGAGTAAAACAGCTTCTCAAACAAGAACAAATGTAGGGTGGGGATTGATTTTGTCAATCTGAAATTGATTGGATTGTTGAATAGTGGTTTGTTATTGCCGCGATGTCATGTGAGTGACAGGTTGTCTCCCACTCACACCAGTAACATGTCATCAGGGAAGAGAAGGGATGTCGCCGCAAGATAGAGGGGAAGTTATTTTGATTAAAGATTATGAGGGCATATTAATTAAAATCATAATAATAATAATAATAATGGTGATGATGTGCATGGATGAATCATTTATAATAAATACTGCAATATTGCAGTAAAAAATAAGACTTGTCAATTATGATTTCATGGTGACTTCATTAAGACATCAAAAAAAGTGAGCAGCCACAGTCCTACCTTCACAGTAGTCTGTACAGCCCTCCCAGCAACCACTTGTCAAGCAGACAATTTGATCACCGTCTGAAATCTCTCCCTCGCTCTCTCTCTCTAAACTCTGTTTCACGCACAGCTCAGCAAGTTGACATGCCCTCAGAAGGGGTCAGGAGCATACGCATAAGAGCTTAGTCTTATCTCCAGTGAATCTGTCCATCACACCTACCTGACTGAGCCCCAGTGTGGGAGAGGTTTAAATTACCTCAGCCTCTGAGAGCGAAGGCACAGAGAACACATCTGAACAGCTGTGCTCTTGTTTTCCTTTCTGCCACCTTGTAATTCTTGTTTATCTCTTAAAATATTGTAAAATGTTACCCTTATCAAGGCAGCTCAAAGTGTGGTTTGTGGGTAATCTAGATTTGGTTTGACTTGCTACTGTAGAAGTTTTTTTTAAACGTTTCCCATTTATACTGTAGGGAGAAAAAAACTGTAAGGGAGATATTATAAAGACAACATAAATGTTAAATAATTAAAGCATTTACACCATCATTGTACTAAAGCCAAAAGAAAGTATTTAATTATTATCTGAACAATTAGATGTATACTGTATCATTCAAGTTTGGGGTAAGACATTTTTGGGAAAGAAATTAATACTTTTATTCAGGAAGAATGCATTAAATTGACAGTACAGTTTTACATTGTTACAAAAAAAAACATAAAAAATTCTTACATCAAGAGTCTTGAAAAAATTTATAAAAGTATCACTGTTTTCCACAAAAATATTAAGCAGCACAACTATTTTCAACATTGTTAATACTAAGAAATGTTTCTTGAGCAACAAATCAGCATGATCTCTGAAGGATCATGTGACACTGAAGACTGGAGTAATGAGCCTGAAAATTCCGCTTTGCTATCGCAGGAATGAATTACATTTTAAAATATATTAAAATAAAAAAGAGCTTTCACAGTATTACTGTTTTACTCTATTTTTATTCACACAAATGGAGCCTTAATGATCATAAAAGATTTCTGTCAAAAACATAAAAAATTCTACCGACCACAAACTTTTAAACAGTAGTTTACCTGAACTTTTCAATTTGATTTTAATTTATTTTTGTAATGCTTTTCACAAAAGATATTGATTCAAAGCCGTTTTACAAAAAATACTGCTTTGTAACCCATGAGCAATGCACATACTTTCTTTTCATAAGAGAAAAATAATAACCTTAAAATAAGTTTATTTTTCACAAAAGTTTTTATTTATTGTTATTTAACTTTTCTATATTTCCAGCACATTTGACAAGAAAGCCTTCTTTAAAAACGCTCTAAGTGGTTACTGTACAAGTTACTTCTGAAGAAAGGGTCAGCTAAATGTTTTTATGCACAGAAATGTTGAAAGAGTCTACCTGGTCCCTTGGACACCACTAGCCCACCTGCTCATTCAAAGTGAATGCCAAAATTATTCTATTTATGTAGAAATAATTGCTAACCTGGGTTGTGCTATACCACCCACATGCACATGTTAAATGTTTGAAAGCCCTGTTAGTGTATACAGAAAAGCTCTTAAAATCCGGATTTTACTATCCAGTCAGCCTCTAAATTCATACCATTTTTTAATGGTATGGCAAGTGCTGCAAGCATTAAAAGTAAAAAATATGCTAAAGAAAACCTCGTCCAAATATTTATGACTTCAGCAAGCATGTGAGTAAAGATATTAAAGTCTTTTTTCATCTTTTCCCCTCATGTTTTAAAATGTTTTAATGGTGCTATTCTGCATGGTATTTCTGTTAATTTTAGCTAAAATGTTAAGAAAAAAAAATTAAATAAATAAATAAATACTTAAAACAGTTACATGAATTTCTTTGAATTTAATTTCAATTCTTAAATTCAAACTCAACTGTTTGCTACTTCAATTCAAAAAGTAGAATTCAATTTGTAATTGACTCCTGCTCCTGGTAGAGACATCCTCAAATGTCCATGCCATATTTTACATTCTATAGGATGAGCTAAAGGCTTCATCATTCAGAGGGCAAAGCCAATGCAACTCAGATCCATTTCTAATTACAATCTTTGTGGCATTTTCATAAACAGTTGATTGCAATATCATCTGAGAGCAAGAGACTTCTCAAATTCCTATTAATGTGAGCCATCGTGCAAGACTGCAGCACTAAATTAATTGCATTTTGAAGGAAATGAGAGGGGAAAAAAGTGGAATTAATTGAAAGGAAATGTTGAAAAAAAAAAAACGTTTTTAAAAACTTTTTTTTTTCTTTCATTTCGTCAGCTCAAATCCACAAAGAAAGAGAAACAGGGAGCAAGGCAGGGAGCTATGGAATTAATTGCAGAAAGAAACTGAATGTTGGGCTTTGAGATGAGATATGAGGAAAGAGCAAAGGATTATGGGATTGAGGAGGAGCACAAAACTGCGAATGGTCAAACACAGTGATTTAAAAAAACTCAAGATGAAAGATACAAGTGAAAGAGAAATATTTATCTTTTGTACCTGAGCAAAATAGTAATATGTGAGAAGAACAAAGAGACACTACACTGGCTGTTGCATTTGTTAAAGGCATAGTCATAGTCATCATGTACGCACCTTCATTCTGTTTCAAACCTGTACGAGTTTCTTTCTTCTGTGGAACACAAAAAGGGACCTTTTAAAAATGCACTGATTACACTAAAACGGGACTGAAGCTTTTAAAGGAATAGTTCACCCCAAAAGGAAAATTCTGTCATCATTTACTTACCCTCAGGTTGTTCCAAACCTGTATGAATGTTTTTGTTCTGCTGAACACAAAAGAAGATATTTGGAAGAATGTCAGTAACAAACAGATCCGCTCCTCATTGACTACCATAGTAAAAAAGGATGCAAAAGCAGAAAGCACACTCTCATACTATTATAAAAGTGGCTCATGTGCACTTAATCCAAGTCTGAACCAGATTTATTGTTCATATTCACATTCAAATGAACCAGTCACATGTAGTGTTCTTTGATCAATTAAAAAGGAACTGAACTTGAAATCTGTAATTCAACTCTCTAAACGTTACCAGTTTAATTGTTTTATTTTCCAGAAGAACCTTGATGTACTATCTGCACAAGTAATTCACTCACTCAACGTCAACCTGTCCATCAAGCAGACATCGTTCAGGACAAAACAATCCGGCAGGGCACAGCGTGCCACCAAAAAAAGAGAACCTTTCGAGAGCAACAGCCCCATGAGACAGGAGACATGAAGTCATAAAAGTGGAAAGCAATTAAAACAGAGGAGTCACCTTGGCCTTCGCTGCATTGAACTGTCAGAGCTTAGGAGGGATCTCCAAATATTTCTCCCTCCTTGATTGATGACGGGTGATTGGGGCGCAGTACCACAGGCCCTCACCTCTGTTATAAAAGTGGCCACCTCAGCAAAATGTAATTGAGCCGACTGCCTCGGTTCATCAAAGCATTACGTTATTGGTCTGATTAAGGTTATTAAGAGAGTCAGAAGAGGAGGAGGTAGTTGAGAATATAGGAAGTTTGGGCATTTCTCCAGAGCAAATGTTTTTCACTTAAATGCAGGAATGAGCAATTGAAAGCGGTCAACGCTGAGATCAACCCCCCTGTGGCTGTGCAATTTAGATGGGCGTTTAAAACTTATAGGGCCCGATTTGATATGCACAGTGATTCTGACAATGTGAAAATAATGTGTTCGTTGAAGGGGGATGAAGTTGGAGTTAGAGGTGACTAATCAGAGGTGATATTACGGCTGTCATTGAAGACTTCTAATGGGGCTCACAAGAGCGTGTTGCTTACGCTGGCAGACTTTATTTCATTACTCATTCAAGCAGAGGGATGGTCAGTGATGCCATTTAGAAGTTTTTAGAAAAATCAGTATTTGCCCAGAGTCTACATGCATAAGATTACCATAAATTAGTTGCAGGAACTGCAAAGTATCATCTACTCGGGTTCCACGATAATGATTCATATAATAGCAGATATTTAAATAACTTTAGTTCTATTCTATTCTATTCTATTCTATTCTATTCTATTCTATTCTATTCTATTCTATTCTATTCTATTGCTCAAAAGCAAGAATGGCAAGCTGTTAAAGTTTTGCCAAGTATGCCATCATTTTACAAGTGTTTCATGTATTTTATATTTATCTTTACCAGGATGGTCCCCTTGAGAAATACAATCTCTTCTTCCAGGGAGTCCTGGTCAAGATGGTTACGTCTTTTAAAAATAACTTAA
Source organism: Anabarilius grahami (assembly GCA_003731715.1). Lineage (NCBI taxonomy): Eukaryota > Metazoa > Chordata > Actinopteri > Cypriniformes > Xenocyprididae > Anabarilius > Anabarilius grahami. Next base: position 1,167,003 of record RJVU01071404.1, read on the forward strand.
AAACCGTATCTATTTTTTTCCCTTCAGGATTCTTTGATGAATAGGAAGTTCAAAAGAAAATATTTTTTTGTAACAATGTAAAAGTCTTTACTTCCACTTTTGATCAATCCTTGCTGAACAAAAGCATTAATTTATTTTAAAGGGGACCTATAATGCCCCTTTTACAAGATGTAAGATAAGTTTCTGGTGTCCCCAGAATGTGTCTGTGAAGTTTCAGCTCAAAATATCCCAGAGATAATTTATCACAGCTTGTCAAATTTGCATCTATTTGTCCCTTTAAATGCAAATGAGCTGCTGCTCTCAGCCCCTATTCCAGAAGAGAGTGGAGCTTTAACAGCTCACGTTTTGGTTGCTCAAGAACAACAAAGCTGGAGAATCTCACGCAGCCAAAATGACGATTGTCAGTAGCTGTGTTCAACCTTACATTGTTCAAATCAGAGTCAGACACAACTTTTAGAATGCAACTGGACATTACTGAATGGTTAGTGGATAAATGTATGTAGTTGCTGTGGAGTTGATTCAACTCATCGACTAGCATGTGCCGTCATGTTAATCTTTTGTGTAAATCCAGTGTTGAATTGAACCTCATTTGTGAAGCAGTCTGGCGTAAAATGATGGCATTTCAAAAACACTCTACTACAACAACTCTTCCTCTTCTCTAAAGCAGCCCAACATGACCTCACCCAACATGACCACACCCTTTGCTGTGTGTTCTTGGGGGCAGGGTTTATGTAAATTTTAGGGTTAGTGATGTCACTAACCCAGGTTGTAGTCATTTGTTGTAGTCCTTAAAAAGCAATTTATGTAAAAGAAAATATCTCCCTTTGCATTGAACTATGGTCCGTGTACTTTTGCGTCCATACCTTTTTCGTTTTTTAACCACGACAAGAAAAACAAAAAACGAACGGTTGTTGTATTTTTAAATGCTATGGTGAATACCAAAATTTTAATTAAAACCGAATACACAAATTTCATGTGCACAAAATAAATATTGACTTATTTTCAGATTTTTGTTTATTACGTTTTGCATCTTTATAAACCAAAATTAAAAAAGGACGGATTAAAGTCGAAAAAATGTCAATTTACAAGTTTTCTTTTGTAAAATTGTTGTTTCCCCCACACTTTCGAGAGCCATGTCTCTGAAACACGATAATCACCTGATCACCTGGCTATTGATCTGTTGCAGGACAGTAGATGTGATTTTGCGGGACACATGAAACTAAATTTACAACTATTACGCGATGTAAATATTGATTTACACTTGTTGGCAAACTTGGCATATGCGCCGATTAATGTTTCTGCCGGTGGGTGCCCACACTATAATGTTGCGCTTATGGGAACATTAAATCCTGGAGAGAAGATAGATTCACGGCTGCATGCAGGAGGACAAAGTTTGAGCGCGCAGATGTAATATGTGAGCGAGAGCGCGCGCGCGTCCAGTTTTGTGCAAGGGAATCCGCCTGTGAGCGGAGAAATTCCTGCTCGCACATTTGATGCGCTCTCGTGATACAATAATGCGCTCTGCGCATTTTTCATTATAATAACGCCATAGAACCCGCATTAAATGAAATATTAACGTGAGAAGAAAGTCGTGTCTGAATTTCGCAATTTTGTATTGGTTAAAACAAATAGAGGTTAGGTGTGTTCGACATCGGCTGCGGCCGGATGCAACCGATCGGCGAGAGTATCCGTGTGCAGGCGGGGAGGAGCTGAAAACGGAGACATGAAGTCGGACACTTTCTGCTTCTCGTAGTGACACTCGCGCTGTGTTTGCATACTTTATCACAGCTGAAGTGAAATAAATGCAATATTTGACTAACACACTGATGTTTCAGAGACATTTTCATTCAATACTTACAGCATCTGTTTTTACAAGAATAAAGTTCAACATAAGCATATATTATTTAAATGCCAGTGGGGTCTACTTTTTTTATCAGTTTTATTTTGATAAACATGACACAATACAACATCGCGACTACATGAAAAGAGCTTTAACTGTTATAAAAACACAGATTTTTGAGCATTAGTGGAGCTGAAGGCATGACAATAAACAGGAAAAACACGTGATCGTTGTCATGCGGTGAATCCGGCCAATCGTGAAACAGCTGTGTCGTCATCAGTGCTCGTGCAGCTCCTCTTGAGAAACTGCGCTGGCTGACTCAGGCGGCTGATCTCGAATCGCTCTCGCGGTACTTTGAAGCCATACATCACAGTCACATGGTGTCGGCGCTGTCTCAAGTCGGACAAAATTTCTTACCGGCATGCACTGCTTCAAGTCAGCCGCCGATCGGTCTGTGCGGCGCTGCATGAGCTCGAACACACCTAATATCTCGTGTTTCTGTAGGTGCTCGACCATTTCCGAGTGTGGCGCTTGATCGCCGCAGTTCGTTGGAAATATTTAAAATCAGGATGGATGATTACATGCTTTAAATCATCGATTTGGGCAGCTTTGAGCAGCTCTTGAGGTTCTTATCCAGTATGTGAGATGAAATCCTTGCTGGTGTAGTTGTGTTTACTGACTTTGATGAGGCCTGCTCTGTGCGCTGTCCACTCAGTTGTCATAAGCAGGAAAACCTCTCTCTATGATTGCGCTGGTTGGTTATTTTCGCAGCTAGAATATGACGGCTGCACAAATAGATTTTTAATGCTCCTATTTTTTATTATATTTCTTACTGTTGTATTGTAATTTCAGGGATGAAAAAAAATTACAGACATAAATGAAATGCGGGACACTACTTAAGTCTTGCGAGACGGGTGGTCACCCTAACTTGACTTGATTTCCACACCCTTCTCACTCACGAGGGGTCCGATACTGCCGCATGTCCAAGAGATACTGGCAGCAAACGCGTCCAGCGAAGCGGGACATTCTAAGTGCTTAACGTGAAAAATCCTTAATGTGGCTTAATGTAGGTGATATTGGAGGACCAAATTCACTACACCTTATAAGCAGCCCACTATGAACACAATTAATAACACGTTAAGCATTTTCCTAGAAAATAAAACACATGACTCAGTGATTGTTTAAAACTGATTGTATTAATTCTGTGTTGTTCATACGACTCTTTTATTGAAGAAAACGCTGATGCATTAAGACACTGATATTAATTAAAGATATGCAGACAAGCAGGTCAGGTCGAAGGCAACGCGCTTTCAACGTTCAGCGTTTTCCACTTGTAGAAAAACATTTTAAACGCATAACTTTATATTGTCCTTCCATTTTGTTTACGTTGCAGTTATAGCAGATGCTAGTGATGACAAGAAAAGAAAATGTTTTTCCCTGAATGTTTTTAGGATTAAGCCACATAAAGCATTAATGTCCCAGCGACGCGGCCGTAACGCCTTGCTTTCAATGAGAATTGAGAAATATTTCATGTCAAACCTCCACTGAGGCAAAGGGCATGGGAATTTTGTCTTCACGAAATCACATATTGGGGTATAATTTTGTCATCATAACAAATGTTGGTATATTTTCAATTTGAACAGCATAGCTATAAAGTGACTCCTAATCCCAAACAATTTCTCAATATAAAACAATATAAAACACCTAACAGAGCCAGATGAAAAAGTCACAGTAATTTAGATGTCGTTTTGGCCTTTATTAATATAAAACAAAGCAAAATGACGGGATTGAGACCACAAGCGGGAACTCGATCATGTTAGAGCGCTAAACAGGAGGCTATAAGGTTTAGAAATGTAATGTTTAAGTTAAAATATAAATGTACAAATAATAATAATAGTAATTTAATGAATGAAAATTAATCAATGTCATTTAGGCAGACTCTTGAAGCGAGTCATTCTATTGACGCCAGAGGAAAAGGCACTAGAGGGCGCTTTAGCGTCTGTGTGTATGACGCAAAACACTGGAAATTAAATTTAGCATTTTTACATATTAAATAACAACTTGCATATCATTTATGTTATTTTTAATAAAATATTAATCTTGCATAAAGAAAATTGGCTTGTATCTGCTAATTCTACACTCTAAAAAATTTTTGGTTAAAAACAACCCAAGTTGGGTTGAAAATGGACAAACCCAGCAATTGGGTTGTTTTAACCCAGTGGTTGGGTTAAATGTTTGCCCAACCTGCTGGGTAGTTTTATGTAACCCAACTACTGATTAAAATGACTATATGTCTGGCTTAAAATGAATCCAAAATAGATGAGAAATTAAAAATCAGACACATAATTACTAGAGGAAACAATAATAATCAAAAGGTGTACATTTATTAATAAGCAATTTAATAAATGTTTATTGTTTATTATTCATTATCTTATTAATAAATGCTAATTTATTAAACATATTAATAAATGTTAATTTCCAGCATATTTTGCATTCATTTTAAGCAAGCAATACAGTAATTTTTATACAACAGTTGAGTTAAATAAAACTACCCATGCTGGGTAGTTTTATTTAACCCAAATATTGTTTAAAAATTACTGTATTTCTTGCTTAAAATGAACCCAAAATATGTTGGAAATTAACATTTATTAATATGTTTAATAAACAAACATTTATTAATACTTTTTTTGAATAATATTTAAACAATAAACATTTATTAAATTGCTTATTAATAAATGCTCATCTTTTTGATTATTATTGTTGCCTCTAGTAATTATGAGTCTGATTTTTAATTTCCAACCTATTTTGGGTTCATTTTAAGCCAGACATATAGTCATTTGTAAACAATTGTTGGGTTAAATAAAACTACCCAGCAGGTTGGGCAAATATTTATATGTATATATGTTGTTTTTAACCCAGCATTTTTTAGAGTGTAACTAAAGTTAAAAAAGTGAAATCATAATCAACCACCTCTTTAAAGCCTCCAATGTTTGAACAGTAGTGTATGTATATTTAAAGTGATAGAGGGACAAAATCATATATGGCGTACCAGTGTATAGTGCAGGCATTCAACTGGAAGCTTAGATCCTGGAAACTTGATTCCTGAGTTTATCAAGTGCTAAGGCAAGGACATATTTTACTGCCATTGATGAGAATATCAATCAAACGCTGGGTGGTTAATCAAGGTCAATGAATTAATTGATTTATTTTTCATAGCGGACAGTGAAATAGAGAGTTATGGAGGTTTATTCTGACATTGTCCTTTCATTGAAAAACAAGTGGTGGTGAAATTGACGGCTAATTAGTAATGAGTGAGATTGATGGTGTCAGTGAAGCAAGAATGACTGGTGATGCTGTAATGGTGCTCTATTTTCAGAACATTCCCTTGGGAATATTAAAGTGAAAACAAAAAGAACATGTACAGTACACGCTGTTCGTCTTTTTCATATGAGCCACTAAAATACTTTCACTCACCAGAGGTTTCTAAATATATTCCGCACTTTGTAACTTTGACTGACAGTTAGTAAAACTCCTATGGCTACTTTCTATGTCTGTAAGAAGCATGCAAGATGCATTTTTAAACAATACAAGGGCTTAGTTCCAAGTGGATTCTTTACTCAAGTTTAAATGGGAAGCAGCGCTGTGGACTCATTACATCTGCATAGCGGCAGCTGAACTCACAGGTGCATTCAGTGTGTAACGCAGCACATTATCAAAAATTAACAGAAGTTCAGTCAACTAAGAAAATAAATGAGTAAATAAAAAAGAAAGTTTTGAGGAAGTGAGCTGACTGATAAACTCATAAAAGTGCCAGCAAATGTGTGGAAGTCCACACTTTTTTTTTTTTTTAAGCAATATGTGCATTATCTACACAGTCATTAAGTCAATGTAAACCTGCACTGAATTTGGAAAGTATGTTCACAGGAATATGAAGCTAGACTCTGAAGAATCATGTTTATATTCTACAGGGAGAAGCTGATGAGAAGTTAAGTCTACAGCCGTCAGCTTGATAATAAGATCCTCAATTTTCAAGACATTCTCATGTCCCTGATGTGAGAACCTTTGGTAATTACTAGAGATAGCACAACCTGCTGGCAGCCATGATGGATCGAGAGGCACGTTTTCTGAGCAATTTTCCTTTGTAGCATGTGTAATTAAGTGAGAAATATAATGTAGTGAATTAATTAAGATTAATGGTGCTGCTTCCAACAGACAGATTAACAGCAATGTTTTAATGTTCTCATATTTCACCTTTTATGAAGGAGGGAAGGATGAGTACTGTCCCCCAAATGGTCTTCACTTTCAAAAGATCCCAGACAGGGTGATAAGAGATTGACAAAATAGCAGACCGGCAGAGTGTGGCTTTTAAACCAAGGGCATCTAAGGGTCCATTCATTCAAAAACTGTACAACTTTCAAAATAATGATCTGAATAGCTCGCATTTGCATGTTTAGGGGACAGTTATGGCATCAACAGCAGTTAATTTCCGTAATTCACAACATAATTCTGACATCAAATGGGCTCAGATCATTATTTTGTGTCATTGTACATAATACTGTGAAGCACAAATCATTAAGGCATGTTGATGCAAGAATGTCTGGGATATGTTGGGACTGTATTAAGTAGTATCTAAAGCTCAGTGTTTGAACAGCTCTCTAGATATAAATATATTCTCTCTGTAGGAGACTGGTGGTTAAACAGCAATGTGGGGCAATAAGCTGAAAACTGTTTGCTCAGCTGATACTGTACAGCAACTGTCAATATGCTGCTGAATTTATAATGAAAATCCAAAAGACAACCTACAAATAAATTTCAAACTTTGTGCAATGTACATTGTGATTTGCATAAAGTACACTGCAAGATATGAATAAACCTGCTATAGTCTACATGAAAACTCAACATTTTTCTACAGTAGATATGTATTGTAAACCTATAGTCTAAAACACTATATGTAATCATTTTAAGGAATAGTTCTCCCAAAAATTAAAGGAAAAAATATATTTAGCAGATATATATAGCAGAATGTCCAAGCTGTCCTTTACCACATTATAAATGTGAATGGATGGCCATGGCTCTCAAAACTTTCAGTTAATGACTTAAATGTCAGTCTGTTCCTCAACAAATATACTCTTTGGGCTTGAAAAAATAGTGCATGTGTAACGAATGGGCATTCAGACAGGCAAAGAAGCAGGCTGGGAAGCGGATCCACATGCAGCTAGATTTAACCGTCTGGGGTCTGAGGATTTTTGGGGCCCTGGAGAAGTTTTGACATGCCCTGACATTTGTGCTTTTTTCATTTTTTCATAAACAGATTAATGACACAAGTGTCATTACACTGTATTCAGCACAAACTAGGCTACCATAATATGTGAGGAACATGTATGTACATGTTTGTATTTTTGAAGGAATAACGTTTATGCGTGGTTATTGAAAAAACAAAAAACTGAAGTCACTGAAATAAGGCCAAAAAGAGTATATTAAATCTGTGTTCATAAGACTTCTGGGTATTGGAGGTTGTAAACTAGAGTTTTTGCTTCAGAATTATGTAAAAATTATGCTGCCTACTCCTTCATATAAAACAACATATTGATTTAGTTTTTGTAAGACACTTTATGTCAAGAGAAACAGTATGCGTGGAGGCGTGAGTCATCGTGAATAATGGATCATTTACACCTGAGAAGACAAAAGAATTGAATAGTAATGAGCTGAAATGACTTGCATATTAATGAGCTCTTTCAGTCAGGTAGGCTGTGAAAAAACCCTCTGTAATCATGTCTCAGCTCAATTTAAAATAATGGTATTCTATTATATTCTTTAAAATATAATGTATTTCTGTGATGCAAAGTGTCAAAACTAAAACACAAGGAAATCAGGGTAAGCGCCGGAACCCAAGGCGGAGCAGGCTGAGCAGATATTCTGGGTGGCACAGGATGGGTAAGAAGGGCTGAAGATACCCACAGCAGGAGACCACCACAGCAGAGTAGATGGGCTTGAAGACGCCCATGGTGGAGCAGAAGACAACAACAGCAGAGTTGACTAGACTGAAGACCCCAACGGCGGGGCAGATGACCACCACCAGTGTGTAGACCACCACAGTGGAGCAGGAGTCGACCAAGGCGTAGAAGACCACCAAGGTGGAGCAGGTGGAGCAGATGATAACCACAACCGAGCTGAAGACCCCAGGACAGATCTGCCGGAACTGGAGACCACCACAGCTGATCAGGAGAAACTGAAACACAAAGCACATAGAGGTAAACGTTGGCCTCACGGGCTGTGTCAGAGCTCAAGGGCTGACAGAAAGTTCATGGATGACCTCTGCGGTCATGTTGAGGCAGAAAGGAAGATCAGGTACGACCTCTGTGGTCGTGTTGTTGCAGACAGGAAACTCAGGGGCGACCTCTGTGGTCACATCAGGGCAGACAGGTAACTCAGAGACGAATTCTAAAGTCGCATTATGGTAGACAAGAAACTCAGGGGCAAAAGTGGGCTCGGGAGCGGACTCATGGACAGAAGCAGACCCTGGAGTGGACACTCAGACTAGAGTGGGCTCTGAAGCAGACTCATGGGCTGGAGCGGGCTCTAGAGCAAACTCATGGGCTGAGGCAGACTCTAGAGTGGACTTTTGGACTGGAGTAGGTTCTGGAGCAGACTCTTTGGGCTGGAGCGGACTCATGGGCTGGAACGGGTTTGCGGGCTGAAGAGCAGTATGTGGCCCAAACACAAACAATAGCCATCGCTGTAACAGGGAGTACAGTTGACAGCGGGACCACCTCTAAGACCCCCAGGCTTGACATTATAGCAGAGATGCCAGCTGCTCAGAACAAAGTCAGCGGAGTGTCCTCCAAGCTAGATAACAGTCTCAAATGCCTGGGGCCCAACTTTGGCTTCATGCGCAGTGTTCGTGATGACCGGGAACACACGTGGCATCCATGACGGCTGATGACTCTGGCGTAGCACCCATGATAGCTGGAGACTCTAGCATAGCATCCGTGATGGCTGGAGGTTCTGGCATTGCGGCCATGTTGACTGAAGGCTCTGGCATGGCGGCCATGTTGACTGAAGGCTCTGGTGTGGCGACCATGTTGACTGGAGGCTCTGGCTTGGTGGCCATGCTGGCTGAAAACTCTAGCGTGACGGCCATGCTGTGACGAAGTTTTCCTACTGAAGTCAATTTTAAATACAGTTGTTTTTAACAAACAACAAATTACATTATATGCAGTTAGCAAATTGTTTAAAAAAAAAACCACAAAAACAAATCAAGGTTGCCCATGAAAAACGTATGTGAACCTCTGGTATAATTTGAAAAAGAAAAAAAAAACAGGAGTGAAATAGCTTATCTGAATGGAATAGCATAGAAAATCTTGATGAATTGGCCTTAAAGGCTTTGTGTCACACAGGATGGTGAGAGAACCACATAATGAATTAATGCAAAATTAGCATGAAGTCATTATGAGATATGTGCACTGAACCATACTGTCAGCGTGACTGAGCCTCCAGTCAGGAAACACAAGACTGAAAGGTCAGAGTAAAGGGACGTGGCATTTTCTTAACTCTTTAAATCAAGGCTTCATCTTCTGAGAACAAACAAGTCATGGATGTGCTTATACTGCTTCTAAATGACTAAACCAATGATGTTTACATAAACAGTGTGAGGGAGATCATTCACAGAGTTTTTTTTTTTTTAAAGATTAGACTATAGAAAATAATGACAAATCAATTAAATTGTTGAAGACTAAAAAAATACTGAAAACAGATGACTGTCATATTTCAAATCTATCATATTTGACTTCTTGTCATATTGATTCTTTTCATATTTGACATATATATAACTTTCTGAGAATGAGAAATTACTGAGAGCAATTTACATGTCTTTTCTCATTTCAGTCCATTAAACAGCATGAACTTAAAAATGGTAAGTTCTTTAAAATTGGTAAAATATTCATATTTTGTTGTTCCTCTCTGTAGCTCTGCAGGGAAACTGCTCCAGATTACAGAGTGTGACAGTTCATAAATCAAAGTTGTCACCTGTAACCTGTGAATGCACAAGTTATAAAAACCAGGAAAAGGCTTGCTTGATTATTTGGTATTGTGTCAAAAGACTGTTAGGCTTGTCAGAGTGGCGTTTTGCAGTCATTTATCAATCATTTGAACAGCACTGCTTTTGTCGTCTGCCACACAAGAAAGAAACATTAACTGCCTCACCTCAATATGTCTATGTACATACAGGTTTGAAGCTTTCTGTGCACAGTGTCATCTTGACATAATTTAATACTGCAAAGCAAGACTCTGCTGGAATAATGATAACCTTAAACCTTCCAATGCAGGCTGCATGAAAGTAATTTTAAGAAGAATATCCACTGGAACGCAACAATAGAGGCATTATGCTCCACACTTCAGAAACATTGCTAAGATACGGAATATGTTATCTATTTCTGATGCAGAAAAGTTAGTTCATGCTTTCATGATGTCTCGACTAGATTACTGTAATGCATTATTAGCTGGTTGTCCTGCTTCCTCAATAAATAAGCTACAATTAGTACAAAATGCAGCTGCTAGAGTTCTTACCAGGTCAAGAAAATATGATTATATAACACCAATTTTATCATCTCTACACTGGTTACCTATTAAGTTCCGTATCGATTATAAAGTATTGCTAATGACCTATAAGGCTCTAAATGGTTTAGCTCCTGTGTACTTAACCGATCTTCTACCGCCCTAAAATCCTTCACGCTCTTTAAGATCACAAAACTCTGGACTTCTGGTTGTACCTAGGATAGCTAAGTCCACCAAAGGAGGGAGAGCGTTTTCACATTTGGCTCCGAAACTCTGGAATAGCCTTCCTGATAATGTTCGGGGCTCAGACTCGCTCACCCAGTTTAAATCTAGATTAAAGACGCATTTCTTTAGCCAAGCATTCACATAATGCCTCTCATACCAGATCAATTGCACATGACTATCTTTGCTTAATGTTATGAACAGCAGCTACGCTAATTATTCTCTGTGGCGACCAGGGCGGGCGAGAGCCGTGAGGAAACGGCGCGAGGCCGGTGGCGCGAGAGTTAACGAGCTCCACCTGGGAGGCGCACCGGCCTCGAGTCTCTCACGGAGGAGCTCCGGGGGCATAAAAGGAGGAGCGACGACAGTGAAGGACGAGAGAGGACCAGGCCTGGACTTTATTTTTTGTTTTATTATGTTTGTGTGGCCGGCAGACGTCCGCGAGGGTCTGCCGGCATTACTTTCGTTTTGTATTTGTTTATTTTGAATTAAAGTTTTGTTAAATGTTCGCCGGTTCCCACCTCCTTCTTCCCGTATATACGAACTGTGTTACATTGGTGCCGAAACCCGGGAGGAAGGAGGGACATGCTGTCGGAGAGCCCTCACTGCTGAGAGGGATCGCGGTGCTGCGGAGTTCGGGCAGCGCGGGAGTGAAGACCGCGAGAGGCTGCCCGAGGCGGTGGTACCCGGATGCCGTGCTCCTGGGCCGAGGTGGGGTGGCTGCTCGTTATCTCTCGCGTCACCGGCCTCGCGCCGTTCCCTCACGGCTCTCGCCCGCCCTGCTCGTCACATTCTCCATTTCCTTTTCTGTTTTACCTCGGGAAGCCTGTGTGACTAGAGAGGACATCAGCCTCAGTTTGGATCCAGCCTCTTAAAAAGACCTCAGATGACCAACACCTATGAAGAGACGGCGCCAACTCCTGCAAGGACTTCAGAAGACGCAATCATCTGGATCAACATGCACATTCCCAAATTTCTATATATCCTAATTATTGTTAATATGTAATTCATTTTTCCAGGAGCTCATTGCTTCTACCTTCAGTTAAACGGCTAACAGGGATTGTAAATTAATTACCTAAATTATTACATTATTTGCTAACTGCATTCTTTAAATTGTAATGTTAACATGCATTCTCTGTAAAGCTGCTTTGAAACGATATGTATCGTGAAAAGCGCTATACAAATAAATGTGAATTGAATTGAATTCATGAAAGTCTGAATAAAATAAAATATAATTTTTATAAATTTTTTATATTTTATCTTTTCTTATAATGCAGTTCCAGTTTGATGGTTAAGGAAGTTTAAAGAGGGAACTCTGAAGTGTTAAATGTAACATTAGTATCATGGTTGTCTGTTGAGCTATGATTATTAAAAGATTATATGAAAATAAGCATGTCTTTAAAGAGCATTTAATTGATATGTCAAAGTACCCTGAAAACCTTGAATAAGCCATCTTCTTTCAAGCAGAGCTGTGTTTTGTATGCTGGTCACACTCTAGAAATGTACAAGAGACTGTAAAGAGCAGTAAAATAGTCAAACATGACAGGCATTAAAAATCTAAAATGTGATGGGTCTTTTACGCTGCTCTCAAGGAGCTGTAAAATGTTCATTATCTACACTAAATGTTCAGCTGAAGAAGAAGTGTCCAAAAGGTTTTCTGTTAGGATGTTCTTCCATGTCTTTAAACAACCAATCAGAGAGTTGGCTGTAAGCATATATTTGAAAAGTCCTCATACGATGTCTCTAGTAGTCTAGATTTGACCTTAGTTCGGTAGCTTTATATGCTCCTTAGTGCCAAGAGGGAAAAAGTTAATTTTTTATAGCTCAGGAAACTTAATGGTGTTCTCAGTTATGTTTAATTTAGTATTTGTCAAGCTTTTGTCAAGTTTTTCAACCTAAAAGTCATTATATGATAAATGAAAATATAAATAGACTGGGCCTCATTGTTGACATTGGATTACATAGTTCAGACAGTTAACAGCTTGTTTATGGAGGACATTGACACCACTGACTTTAAAGGGTCATGAAACCCCAAAACACTTTTTTTGAGCTGTAAACAGTTATGTATAGGCTGCACATCATTGAAAACACTAAAGGTACTCATTAATGTTATTCATAAGTGAAGTAAAATTTGAAGTAAGATTTGAAAAGCTGAGTCGGAGCAACGACACAAAATCCAATCACTGCGCTGTAGCATGCATGAGATTATAATTGCGGTATTATGCATGAGGAAGTATCACTTTTACATTTACATTTATGCATTTGGCAGACGCTTTTATCCAAAGCGACTTACATTGCATTATACTATACATTTGTATCTGAGTATGTGCAATCCCTGGGATCGAACCCATGACCTTGGCATTGCTAGTGCCACGCTCTAACCACTGAGCTACAGGAAAGCCTAGGACTTTTCTCGCCTCGGTCTCTTGTGATTCAGAGACATATCGTTGGTGTTCATTTCCTCAGTGCTACAACACAATGTGTTTTCCTGCAACGTGACCAGAGCAGAGGTTTGTGTGCATGTGGATTGTTTTGCTGTAATCTACCAGCACTAATGGAAAATATTTTCGCTTGAGATCGCGTTACAGCAGAGAATTCAAATGTTACAAAAGTGCTGTTCATTCACCTCTGCCTGCTCTAGCTGCGTTCAAACAGCTATGTTTCCTTCAGCACAGCAGCACATGTGTTGTTTGTATTTTGCTTGCGATGCAGTCAGAACTGGAGTTTGAATACGAACACATGAAAAATACGATTGTTATGATATACACGCGGAGCGCATACGATCGGTTTCAGCGCGGAGCTTCGCGTTGTGTTTAACAACACTAGCCATGTGGCACATAGCTCATACAGAATAAAGTATCTGTGTTTAAAGTTTTTATTTCACACATTCTCCTGCACCAAACATGAACCAGCACGGTGTAGTTATGCACACATATTTCATCAAGTCTTCTTCAAATGAATTATATGTGCAAACTGGACACTGATACAGTGGTGTAGCCTATCTGAACGTGACGACACGATTATTCTAATAGACAAAAGACTGATTTTGAGACTGCAGTGCTCGTAAACGTAATCAAAGTAGCCTATTATTAGCCCTATTAAATATTCTTTCGCATTTCTCCCTTGTGCTTGGGAGTTTGTTGTCATTTTCTCCGTGCTCATATATTAATATTCATTATTCTGTATAATGAGTGTGTTCTATGTCTGTGCTTCATTGGTTGTTCTCTCCCCTCTTCTCCCCCTCTACACTCCCACTTTTCCAGAGCTTTACACGCTCATTTTAACAGACTTTTTTGAGCTTTGGCAAAACTCAAAAAAAAAATTTAAGTTAAGAAATTCAAAGTTTAAGTAAGCAGAACTGGCAGATTTTTATTTTGTACTCATACAAAATAAAAGTTTTGAGTTTTGTTTTTTTACCTGGTTGTTCAATGCGAAAGAATATTTAATAGGGCTAATAATAGGCTACACAAATTCGTAGTATTTAACTTAAAATTATCATGTAACTTCATTATAAACATTTTTATTAGTGTAAACTTAGCTTGCTATAACAAGCTAATTCAAAAAATGCTAACTTGTTAATTTGCTAAAAAGTGAACAATAGCATGGTATAGCACTTGCTGAGTGAGTACAGCAATATAAAGCATTTAACATTGCTCTCAAACCAAGCCACATGCACCACTTGTCACCATGATGGTAACTCTCCAAAAACTCACATTAACAGAAACTCTTCTAAATTAGCATAACAAAACATTAATCACTACTAAATCTCGCACTTAACATAAATCTTGCACAAAAAAAAGATATAAAATCACTTAATTTTAGCATTTACTCTCCCTTTTGAGTGCCATGGGCAAAGCATGCTGGGAAATAGAAATCCCAGCCCAGTTTCAGTTAAACTAAGTTCATCTAAATTAAAAGAAATAAATTCATAAAACTCAAAACAATGAAACAGTTCAGTTTACTTAAAATATATCGGTTCTGTGAACTTGAAAGAAAAAGAAAGTACTAAATACACATAAAAGTTAATTTGACATAACTAATTTGTATAATTTATGTTTGTCCTACTCGAACCAATTAATTATTTTGAGCGTTAAGATTTATTTCAAAAAAATTTTTAATATCCTTATGCGTTCCACAATACAAAGAATGTTTTGCACTCATTTTGATCTGTCTTCCTGTTTGTATTTCCACAGCATGAAGGAAAGATCTTACGGATTTGTGAATGAACTTCTCATTTTAAAATCTTCACGGTCTACTGACATTTGTTACAACATCTGCTTCAAACACTCCAATATGCTCATGATAACTTTCGTTAACTCTACAATAAGTAAATCCACTTCACCAGCTAATTACCCTTCGACAGTGATGCGATTGATATACAGAGTCATCGCAAAAACGGAAGTTCAAGGACAAAATTCTAAAGATGGCTGTGCACTTGTTTCTCTGGCACATAAGGTCTATACAGGCTTGGAACGACATGATGGTGAGTAAATGATGACTCATTTTTGAGTAAACTATCCCTGTAAACAAAACTTTCCACTGAACCCCATAGCTATCTAGGAGAAACAACTGAGATATTACTGACATCTCATTTATAGCTTTTCTTTTCCAGTGGGTGAATCTTCAATACTTTTCCCTCCAGGATGCTTTTTTTCTTCTTTTCTACAAAGAAAACACTGAAAAGAATAATAATGCAAAATGCTACTGGACCATCAACAATTTCATAACCCAGCGAACCTGGACATATTTGCTAATCTGCCTTCTGTTTCACAAGCTGTCTCCGCCACGATACCAGAATTATTTAGAGTCCCTGGCTGTGTGGAAACAAACACTTGTCGCCATGCCAACAGGGTTGCCCACTGCTTGGCAACAATTTGCAAGCAGCTGGGGGGGTCTAACCTTTGCTGGCATTGACTTACAACAGAGTATGTCCAAACAATGCTTCATAAATACAAGGCAAGAGCTCATTCCACAGTATCAGAAGATTTAGAGGAGCTTCAATGGGTGCCGCCCACCATGGCCTACCAGTTAGACTAATAAGGCTTTGGAATATACTTGTATAATGATATTATTCAGTGATGCAATTTGAAAAAAAAAAAAAGCTTTAGCTGAGTCATAAACAATTTTGGGCCATTTTCCATTGATTTCCTCATTGCAGCTATTTGATAAAGGCTTTATCCAATATCAGGAGCTTACAGCTAACCCGGGATTTCTCATGTGCACCCATGTAACATAAAGGCAAGCCACATATCAGAAATATTAGGATTAAAGGACATCCTGTGGAATGAAAAACTCCCTCACAAAGGATTATTATCAACATTAAGTAAGCCATGAAGCAAAAGAAGAAAAAGCAGGAATTAATGCCAATAAGAATATTCAGGCGGCCTACTGTGCTCTTATCTTTAATTGTATGTAACCTACGGTTTAATAGCAGTATGTTTAATAATATTTACTTAAAGCGATAGTTCACCCAAAAATGAAAATTCTGTCATCATTTACTCACCCACATGTTGTTCCACACCTGTATGAATTTCATTCTTCTGCTGAACACGAAAGAAGATATTTTACAGAATATGGTAAACCAAACAGTTGATGGACCCATCAGTGGGGTCCATCAACTGTTTGGTTACCAACATTTTTGGGTGAACTATCCCTATCACTGTCATTAAAATGCAGAAAAGGTTTGATTTTCTCTGGTCTATAATGTGTATCAGTAAGCAAATAAATTATTTATTGTTGCCTCCATTTCAAATATTACTTTTGCCCTTTTGTGGTTCACATTCAGTTATAACACATTAAATAATCATAGCCTTGGAACGGCTGCCTCAAAACAAAATATTTCCAGATAAACACTATCATTATGTTGAGTAAAAGGGGGAAAAAAACCTATTGATATTCTAGGGAGTGAACTGGGGTTAAGGTCAAAGCAAGATTGTCTACTGGATCTGCAAACAATTTAATCAGATTTTGCATCTGTTGGTATGCGGTTTTAGGTAAACAAAAAAGCTTCCAGTGGCACTGGCTGAAACTCTGTGTACTCATTAGGCTAATTGCGTCAATCTCCACATCCTCTTCCCCCTTCACCTGCATGCTTATCAGGCACAGCCTTCGCATTGGTGACAGGTCAATTGCTTGGGCAGCGAGCTTCTGGTTAATCGCTCGTCAAATGGAAACAGCCGCCGATTGAGTTCTGGTCACTGGAGTTCAATGGATTTGCTCTGAGCTAATGCTAGCACTCTATTATTCAACTCTTTCTCCATTCCTTATGTCCTAACAACACAGGGCAGGATAAATGGGTTATCTATGAAGAAATGCAACCCTTGATGATTGGATTAATGATATAAAATAGACACACACACACACACACAAACAAACACACACAACCATGCGTTGCTAATGCAAGCAACAAAACTGTATATTGTTGATCCTGAACTCAAAATCGAGCAACACAAACTGCTGAGATTATCAAACTGTCAAAGACAAATGAAAAGGAATATCATAATTTCTGTTAAATAACACACTATTCATAGTTATTATTTTAAATAGAAATTTTGTAGCAATGAAAAAAACTTTTTGTCAATTTAATGCATCTTTGCTGAATAAAAGTATTAATTTCTGTCAAAAGAGAAAAATTCGTACTGATCCCAAATCTTTGAACGGTACTGTATACTGACAATTGTCACCGATGACACATTCATAGAGATAAGAACATGTTCTATTAAGAAGACAATAACTCATGCCTTTTGTGTCTAGTTAATATTGAGCCACATCAGGAGTTACAATCAGAGTTTAAATAATGTCTCTCCATGATCTCATTACACCCTTGCTTAGCTTCTATCCCCAAAAGGGAACGGAAACGACATTGACAAAACATGCAACGCTTCCTGCGAGCTATGTATCAGAATACATTTACAGTTTGAAGCAGGGAAGAGATCATTTGCACAATGAGTGTTCTTTTATCAAATGAGAAAAGGCAAAAGTCTCCCTCAGTGCCACCCATTCAGAAGAAAGCGAAAAGTTAATTGGCTCCTTCCTGGTCAGCTGGGATTCATTTCAATTAACAGCCAAAACAGCTGTTAATTTTGTGCCACAAAGAACGTGGTCTTCTGTTTAATTGTTTGCAGCATGGTGACTTGCAAGCACATTCTTAAAGAAAAGAATGAGTCTGGGAGGAATAAAAATTGAGTGGATATTTTAATTGCACTCTCTCTCTCTGTGAAACACATCTTGTGCTTGTAAATAACATGTTCAGCATTTCTGTATCATCTCACTGAGATAGTTTGATTCCAAGAGGCTGATGACTGAATTTCAGCCCACAAAAATGGCCTAGAATCAGCAAACAAAGCAATACTACTTATGTTCTTTTAGATCAGAGACCAAAATACACCAAAGGTCAATGTTGCCAATATAAAAGGGAAGGTTTTTTTTACATTTCTGAAGATAAAAATGGTAATTACAGAAATGTAAAATCATGAAAGTCATCATTTTAAAAATTTCTTTGACCTTCACTGCAAATTACCAGGCTTGTTGTGTTTATCATTTTCCAAGAGTTACAGAACTCTTTTAACAACTTTTAATGTCACATTCAGCTTTGTCGTTATTTAGTGTGAAATAACTCCAGACAATGTTTCTGTCATTAGCTCTGTCAAGCATCACTCTCTCTGTTGAATGAGTGCTGTGACGGAGTGTTGTCAGTGACTAACTGCCTTTTACTTTTCAGCATTTGCGAGTGATAAGATAAGCAAAAGGGAATAAGTTTCTATCCTACACAACTAGTTTCTTTTTAACACTGAAGCTTGCAATGTGCAATACTTTTTTATAATTAATAACTAGTAAGGCTTGTCTCACTATAACAGTGACGGCTTATCTTAGAAATATTATTTATGTTATGAACAAATAATTTAACATTCAACTTGAACTGTTTTGATGAATCAATACTCTGAATGACGTATTGATCAATAAATCAGGTCTGTAGTTGTCACGGCTACACAACCTGCACCTTCAGACGCGGACACTTACGCCACGCCCACTCGTTTACATCACCGGAATACTGAACACCTGTGCATCATCACCAGAGCCACATATAAGCACACCAGTCCCATTCACTCATTGTCTGGTCTTGCACCGATCCCTACACGTCACTCGACTTCTTACTACCTGGACATTGTACTTACCTGTTGTCTTCATCGTCTTCGTCTCCAGTCTTGAGTCCTTCATCATCATCTGTGTCATCATCTACATCGGTCAAGGAAAGTTATCATTATTATACCAGTTGTCTGTTCTACGTGTCAAGATTCCCAACCTGTGTTATCACCTGTGTCTGAAACCTCTGTCAATAAACACTGTTGCACTTTACCTCATCTGTGTCCTCGTCTGTGTCTGACAGTAGTAGAGTATTTGCTCAGTCAAAACTGAAATGATTTTTGAACATTTCTAATCCTAATTTGTAACATCATATTCAATGGCACAACAGCAAGGGTTGCCATTTTGTTTTTAGACATAAAAATTTCGGTCACACTTTAGATTAGGGTTCAATTCTCACTATTAACTAACTATTAACTAGGACTTTTGCCTCAATAAACTCCCAATTACTGCTTATTAATAGTTAGTAATGTAGTTGTTAAGTTTAGGTATAGGGTAGGATTAAGGGATGTAGAATAAGGTCATGCAGAATAAGGCATCAATATGTGATTTATAAGTACTAATAAGCAGCGAATATTCTAGTAATATGCATGCTAATAAGTAACTAGTTAATAGTGAGAATTGGACCTTAAACTAAAGTATTATCAAAAGTTATTATACCAATGAGTCCTCAAATGAATTTGTGATGTGTGAATTTAATTCTTACATAAAGTATATTACCATCAATCCCAGGACTTTGAAGGTCAATGCTGATATGATGGTTCAAATACATCCAAATTTAACCATTACTTTTGATAAACAAAACAACAAACCTTTAGCAAAACACTGAAAATGTATTCTAAAATTTAAAAAGCTAAAAAGCTTGTATTAGTCAAGGTCTCCTATTTTTTGTGTATAACACAAATGTCTCAAAAACATTGTCTTGCGTCCTTCATCTTCCCTACTGCTACAGAATAAAAACAACAAGGTTTGAAATGGGCAAAAATAATCTCCAGCTGATTTTCTAAATGCAGTCATTCAAGAACCTACGCAATCAGGTTATGGAACTCCTTCAGAACTACAGAAAGAGAAGAATAAAAGAAGAGAATAGAAGCTGTTCTACACCACAATAAAACTTAATGATTTGAATTTGCGGTATGTTCCTACACACAGTGTAGATTATCTTCAGAAGACCTGGAATTGTAGTGCACAAGTCATTGTGATACATTCATGGTGCTTTTGCGAAGCTTCAAAGTACAATAATTTGTGAAAAAGTTCATTTTTGGGTGAAAATTTGTCTTTAAAATTATGTCTGTGACTTAGTGACAAGCTCTGATTAAACAGGTTAGTCTAATTAAGGCCAACAAACTCTATGAAATGACTTTGGATTAAACAGATGAACTAAGTGAAGATTTTTAGAAAGAGTGATTCATTGGTCCAATACACTACTAGTCAAATATTTGGAATATTTTTTGTCTTTTTTATATTTAAGGCTGCATTTATTTGATGAAAATACAGTAAAAACATTAATATTTTGAAATATTATTACAATTTATAACAGTTTTCTATTTTAATATATTTTAAAATGTACTTTATTCCTGTGATGGCAAAGCTGAATTTTCAGCAGCCATTACTACAGTCTTCAGTGTCACATTATCCTTCAGAAATCATTCTAACATGTGTATATATATATTATATATAATTTTGACTGGTAGTACAGTATATATAAAGATAAGAGTTAGTACCACTGCATTGATATTACCTTTTCTTCTTATTGTCTTGTTGCTCTTTCTCTCTCGGTCTCTTACCCAAAATAGGATGGTGGGCTGAGAAAGAATGACCTCCAGATGAGAAATCTGAAATAGGACATACTTGCTACCCAGAGTTGCAGAGTTTGCTTTTCTGAAGTTTGAAACGAGATGTTCCCCCAACCTCCACACAAAACATAAATATCACCCAGGGCCCAAGAGAAATGGAGCCGACAGTAACATACTGGTGTTATAAACAACACTACATACAAAAAGACGCTAGTAACCTTTAAAAAATACACACCTGCACATCTGTCATCTTATACGTGTGGAAACTTTTCTATATGTTGACAGTACTGTAGACTTTTAAATGCCACATTTTTTCTGAAGTAAAGAACATCGGGTTTCGTCAAGTTGTTGATTTCTACCAGGGGTGTTTTGTTTCGAGGAGGCAGTGCCTGCTCAAAAATCTGTTCAATAAATAACTAATATGCACTGGAACTTGAAAAAAAAAAATAAAAAAAATCCCCAGACATCCCAGACAACCCCACACCTGTGTGGTTCTATGAGAGCTATTCTTTAATGACAACAATCTGCTGACATAAAACAGTGTGAAAAGGAAGTGCTAAATTGAATTGCAGCATATGAAGCAGTGAAAAAAAAAACGAAACAAAAAAACATCACCAGCATGGTCTCATAAACAAATTCATTTTGAGCAACTGCACAAAGACAGACATAGAAGACTACTGTATTACACATTTCAAACATGAATGTATGGTGAAAAGAAATTATCAACAGAGACCCTGCTGGTTCCATGAAACTCCCACATTTAGAAAGAAAGAAAGAAAGAAAGAAAGAAAGAAAGAAAGAAAGAAAGAAAGAAAGAAAGAAAGAAAGAAAGAAAGAAAGAAAGAAAGAAAGAAAGAAAATGTTGTTGAAAGCTAAGAAACTGGATTTTTTTCTTATTGGAGAATTAAAAGTTTCCAATCAATTTCATACATGTTTCATATTAACAAATATATACAATTATAAACACACACACACACACACACACACACGTTCGTATTTGTGAATTGTGGGGACATTCCATAGGTGTAATGGTTTTTATGCTGTACAAACTGTATTTTTTTTGTGTCTATCCCCCTACACTACCCCTACCCCTAAACATACTATCTCACAAAAACTCATTCTGTATGATTTATAAGCCTTTTGAAAAGTGGGGACATGGGTAATGTCCTCATAAGTCACCTCTTTTTGTAATACCTATGTCATACCCATGTCTTTATACACATTTGTGTCATGATATGTCACCAACACACTCACACACACACACACACACAGGTTTGTTTTGCTATCTTAGTGGGGATTCTCCATAGGCGTAATGGTTTTTATACTGTACAAACTGTATATTCTATCCCCCTACACCATAGGCGTAATGGTTTTTATACTGTACAAACTGTATTTTCTATCCCCCTACACCAACCCTACACCTAAACCTAACCATCACAGGAAACTGTGCACACTTTTACTTTCTCACAAGAACTCATTCTGTATTATTTATAAGCCTTTTGAAAAATGGGAACATGGGGTAATGTCCTCATAAGTCACCTCTTTTTGTAATACCTATGTCATACCCATGTCATTATACACATTTGTGTCCTGATATGTCACAAAAACACACACACACACACACACAGGTTTGTTTTGCTATCTTAGTGGGGACTCTCCATAGGCGTAATGGTTTTTATACTGTACAAACTGTATATTCTATCCCCCTACACTACCCCTATCCCTAAACCTAACCATCGCAGGAAACATTTTGCATTTTTACATTTTCAAAAAAACATCATTTAGTATGTTTATTAATCCATTTCCCTCATGGGGACCGCTGGCCGGTCCCCACGATGTAGGTAAACTCAGGTTTTTATTACATCGTGGGGCCATTTGGTCCCCATGATGTAATATAGACAAGAACACACACACACACACACACAAACACACACACACTGGCCACTATTAGGTGCACCTTGCTAGCTAACTGCCTTAATTCTTCATGGCATAGATTCAACAAGGTGCTGGAAACATTCCTCAGAGATTTTGGTCCATATTGACATGATAGCATCACACAGTTTATTTACTGGCTGAACATCCATGATGCGAATCTCTCATTCCACCACATTCAAAAGGTGCTCTATTGATTAGGATCTGGTGACTGTGGAGGCCATTTGAGTATATATAACTCATTGTCATGTTCAAGAAAAAAGTTTGAGATGATTTAAACTTTGTGACATGATGCATTATCGTGCTGGAAGTAGCAGAAGATGGGTACAATGTGGTCAGAAAGGGATGGACATGGTCAGCAACAATATGGCTGTGGCGTTTAAATGATGCTCAATTGTTACTAAGGGACCCAACATGTGCCAAGAAAATATCCCCCACACCATTACACCACCAGCACAAGCCTAAACCATTGATACAAGGCAGGATAGATCAATGCTTTCATGTTTTTTTTTGTTTTTTTCATGTTTTCATGTTTAGGCCAATTCTGACCCTATCTGAATGTTGCAGCAGAAATCGAGACTCATCAGACCAGGCACCGTTTTTCCAGTCTTCTATTGTCCAATTTTGGTGATTTTCTGCTGCTGTAGCCCATCTGCTTCACGGTTTGACATGTTGTGTGTTCAGAGATGCTCTTCTGCAGACTTTGGTTGTAAAGAGTGGTTATTTGAGTTACTGTTGTCTTTCTATCAGCTCAAACCAGTCTGGCCTTTCTCACACAACTGCCACTCACCAAATATGTTCTCTGTTTTAGACCATTCTCTGTAAAACCTAGAGATGGATATGTGTGAAAATCCCATTAGATCAGCAGTTTCTGAAATACTCAAACCAGACTCAGAGATGATTGGCTGATTAGATAAACTTGCATTAACGAGCAATTGAACAGGTGTAATAAAGTAGCCGGTGAGTGTATACAGTGGTTCTCAACCAGGGGGCCGAGGTCCACTATCCACCTTATTCCTGATGAGCTTACTGCATTTTGAATTATTACTTTTAATGTTCGATGGTTGAAGGGTGAGTATAATGTAATCTCATAAAAAAAAAAAAAACGTATTATTGGATTCATAGAGCGAGCCTTTCACTGATTGTTTACAGTATAATGGAAATTACACCCATAATTCGCACAAAGCTCCATGTGGTGTAGGAAAACGGTGGATATGGGGCCTCAGCAAACTTTGAAGAGGGCCGCAGGATGAAATAAAAGTATTTCAATTAATAAATTATTATGAATATATTAAGATAATCTACTTTAATCTAAATAAAAAAATAAAATAAAAAACTATAAATCAAGTTCCTGAAACTTTAGTAATCGTGGTTAATTAATTTAATGTTTTGATACTCCCAGTTTCAGTTTTTTTTTTTTTTTTATACAAGCAGCTTTACATTAGAAAACAGAAAACACTTAGCCTATATTGTATAGCCTGCAACTACTGTGTTGAACAATGAGTCAAGAAGGTTGAGAATCACTGATATACACATATACATGATAGACAGACATGAATTGTTGATTTTGATTTTATGGTGAATTTAAAGGGTCACGCAGTACCCTCTCTCTCAATATTGCTCACATGCCAATGGTGGCACGTGTGTCGAACCCTATCCTCAGCTAACTCCCACTGCTTTTCATTTCAGCGAATGAGAATCCTAATTACATTAATTGGATCTTTTTTAGCAAAGCTAATTTATATTTGCTTCATTGCCATGAGCTGGAGGCATTCAGTGCATTACCATTTGTTTTGTACTGCTGTTGTTAGTGATAGTAGTGTGTGTGTGTGTGTGTGTGTGTTTCTTCTTCTGTGTGTGGGCATGTTTTTGTGAAATATCAGGACACAAATGTGTATAATGACATAGGTATTACAAGGAGAGGGTGATTTATGAGGACATTCCCCATGTCCCCACTTTTCAAAAGGCTTATAAATCATACAGAATGAGTTTTTGTGAGAGAGTAAAAGTGTGCACAGTTTCCTGTGATGGTTAAGTTTAGGGGTAGGGGTAGTGTAGGGGGATAAAAAATACGGTTTGTACAGTATAAAAACCATTACGCCTATGGAATGTCCCCACATTTCACAAAAACAAGTGTGTGTGTCTGTGTGTGTGTGTGTGGCATCAGGCTATTTGTCGAGGGAGTGGAATCCTCATCATAAACTGGAAGCTTTTTTCAGCTAAATCAATTCTCATTTCAGTTTACAGGGGTCACAGCTAGAGCTAATACTTGCAGCCATTTAGATAAAAACAAAGTTAGGGAGCATTATATTAAAGCAAAAGAAAGCTGCAGGCAATTGCTCTTACTCGAAAAAAAACCAAGCCTAAAACAGCTATCCTCTCATGAGAGTTGGAAGCACAGCACTTCAGAGAGCTCGCAAGAAGTGAAATTGATTACAGTGAGCCCAGGTTGATTGACAGATGTCATGAAAATAGATTGCATTTGCAGTCAGCACAGAAGATCCATCACCATTAGCCGGTTATGTATATGTGGCATGAGACGCGGGGTCACGTAAACCCTGCCAATACCTGTAGTCAGCGTTTCACGCACGATAAATCAAGCCCAGCCATACATCTCTGAGTCAGGGCACTATATTATATCAGAACACTGCTGACATCCTTGTTATGTGCACTAATCCAGGGTTACGCTAGTCTTTGAGCTGTCTTAAAAATTGGAGGAGTGTTTTATGAAGATGAAGACTGATTGAGTGAAAGGGGAAGTCTGTCAAGCTTCTTTCTAACAGTTTGCATACACATTTGTAGTTGCAGTTTCTTGATTTGTTTGTTTGTTTCTTCTTAAACTTATTATTCATAAGGCATGAAATGTTTGAAAACTGATGGCACCATTCCATTTCATCTAAAATTTCCACAGTACACAAGTAGCAAATAACAAAAGCAGCTCCCCGCAACAGGTAAAGCATTACCATAAGCTATTCAGCAGGATGGATTGTGTGCAAACCAGACTTCAATTGACAATGCTTTTTAAATTTCAATTCAATTGCTGAACCTGAATTGAATTTGAATAGAGGTAGAAAACTGCATGCAGCATTTTAATTTGTATATAATTATAATACATTCCTGTAGTTTAGACGGTTTGACTGGGGTTCAATTGGGTTCAATTCCCAGGGAATGCATGAACTGATAAAATGTATATCTTATGCAATATCACTTAGGATAAAAAAAAAAAAACATCTTTAAAATACAAAAGACATATATTAGTAAGATTTTTTTTTAAAGAAAGAAATTAATTCCTTTTTTTCAGTAAAGACATTTATAATACTACAAAAGATTTATATTTCAAATGTTATTTAGAACTTTCTTTTCATCAAAGAATCCTGAAAAAATGGATCATAGTTCCACAAAAATATTAAGCAGCACAACTTATTTCTCAAAATTGTCAGACTGAATTGCTGCTGAAAATCACAAGAATAATTTACATTTTATAATATATTAAAATAGAAAGCAATTATTATAAACTGTAATACAATTTCACAATAATTCTGTTATTACTGTATGTTTAACCAAATGAATGCAGCCTTGGTGAGAATAAAATACTTAATTGCGCAAAACTATAACATTTTGTGCACTAAACACCACAATATTAAAAGTTTAATTTCAATAAATGCTGAACTTAAAATTAAAAATATAATGTATTGACATTCCAGTTCAAATTCTAATCCAATATCTTATGGGTCCACCCAATTCATGTCAAATTCAACTCTTGAATTAAAAGGCAGCTAATTCCTAAAATCTGAATTTTTTTTTCTACCATTCAGACAAATCTGGTGCTCATATAGTAACTAATGAGTTCTTTAAAATATTATTTCATCCGTAGCAACAAAACATCTATTATGGAAACAATCTCCCTTGAATTTGGTGTTAAATTCAAAGATCACTCCTTGCATGGTTTGAATCTGCAACCTTTTGGTTGTTAGAACTAGTGAGCTGTACCTATATACAGTATAGATCATTGTACAGCATGCCTCAGAAAGTCCTTTTCGTGATATTCTGTACATTACATATGTTATGCCTTTTTCTCCTTCTAGGATAAGACCTCGACCTCATCCAACAGGGGTGGAAGTATTTCACCCCACACTCTTCTGCAGTTCGACTGTACAGTACATTCACAGTTCTCTGCCAATTACTGAGCACTGGGTTGCCTAAAGAGTCAGCCTGACCTACTGCCTCCCCCATTCTGATTGTCTGCTCTGAGCCTGGGTGCAGACAGCCCTGGCTCAGTCTGTGGGTCTTGGACCCTTCTGCCAGCAAAACTGCAGTCCAGCGATGCCTCAGTCACATACAAATGTCAGCTTTTCACTGGCTCATAAAGAGGCCAGGAGTTAAATGTCAAGTAATGCCTTTTAAACTAATTGCCTTCAGTGTTTCTCCAGAAGTGAATCTCTATTGCTAGGGCTGATTAGTGGGAAGAGCTAGCTTTTAGCCAGATGTTAGCAGGTGTTCGCCGCGTTTTAACTGTGTCCCTCTGGGCAAATATTCTACTGGTACGCAATACAGTGCTGAAAATAAAAACTTGGAGGTGAGAAGAGGTCCAGCTGGGGTCAGAGGACTGAGTTTATAGAAGTATTTACAAGGCAATTTATGAACTCAGTTACCCAGAGTTATATAATGTCCAAGACGGTTTCTCAATATAGTAACCAAGAGGAATTTAATGACCTTTTTTAAATCACACAGCTCAGAAAGCATTTGGGTCTTCTTGAAGAGACATAGAGATAAAATTTATAGCAAATTACACTTCCAGACATACCATTTAAAGAGGCCTATGCATAATCTAGCATACACTAAACAGAGAAAAATGTGTGATATGGCCCGACAAAGTTATCTCAGACACAAATATGATTTAGCCATACAAAAATACAAAGAAGGCAAATATAAACCAGATGGGTTATACTTAAAATAATGAATTCTAAATTATTTTATTTTATTAGATAAATATTTTTTTGACAGTGGTTCCATACACTATGAAATCTACTCAAATACCTTTTGAAGGAAACTACTGAATCTCTTGCTCACTCTAAAAAGTAATTCAGGGGACCTGTTACCACAACTTAAAGGGGTGGTTGATTATGATTTCACTTTTTTAACTTTAGTTAGTGTGTAATGTTGCTGTTTGAGCATAAACAACATCTGCAAAGTTAGGATGCTCAAAGTTCAAAGCAAAGGGAGATATTTTCTGTAACACAGTTCGTATATACGGGAAGAAGGAGGCGGGAACCGGCGAACATTCAACAAAACTTTAATATAAAATAAACAAAGAACAAAACGAAAGTAATGTCGGCAGACCATCGCGGACGTCTGCCGGCCACACAAACATAATAAAACATAAAATAATATCCAGGCCTGGTCCTCTCTCGTCCTTCACTGTCGTCGCTCCTCCTTTTATGCCCCCGGAGCTCCTCCGTGAGCGACTCGAGGCCGGTGCGCCTCCCAGGTGTAGCTCGTTAACTCTCACGCCACCGGCCTCGCGCCGTTCCCTCACGGCTCTCGCCCGCCCTGGTCGCCACATACCCCCATCGCCCCTCGCAGGCCGGGGGATACTCCCGCGACTGCGCTTACTCCCCCCCGGGGCCTGTCTCGGCGGCCGCAGCACCTGGGGGTAAGGACAGACGAGACGAGAGAAAGGAGACGGAAGCAAGGGGAGCGACAGGACGAGAGAGGGGAGAGAGGAAAAAGAAAAAAAAAAAATTCTGGGTCCGGTTCCCAGACACACTGCCGCTCGGTCCTCAGCCTGCCGAGAGGCTTTTCCTCGCGGTGCCATGCGATGGCACTGGACGCTCGGTGGACGGCCCGATCCTCGACCGCCCCACGGCGGACGGCGGCGACTCCTCCGCTCCCTCCTGGACGGCAGCCACCCCACCTCGTCCCAGGAGCACGGCATCCGGGTCTCCGTCCCACCTTTCACAAGGCTCCAGTACCACCGCCTCGGGCAGCCTCTCGCGGTCTTCACTACCGCGCTGCCCGAACTCCGCAGCACCGCGATCCCCCTCAGCAGCGAGGGCTCTCCGACAGCATGTCCCTCCTTCCTCCCGGGTTTCGGCACCATTGTAACACAGTTCGTATATACGGGAAGAAGGAGGCGGGAACCGGCGAACATTCAACAAAACTTTAATATAAAATAAACAAAGAACAAAACGAAAGTAATGCCGGCAGACCCTCGCGGACGTCTGCCGGCCACACAAACATAATATCACATACACACTCTGGGGACATCAGAGACTTATTTTACATCTTGTGAAAGTGGCATTATGACCCCTTAAAAATAAATGCATGGTTGCAAGTTAAAAATTCTAATTTATTGTTTTTACCTTTGTTACCTTTTAAGTTGCACACATTATTTTGTAGAGTTCTGTTGACCTAATAATGTTGATCATTACATCAACTTAACATTGTCTGTAATTTAATCTCAAATTTCCGTTTATTTTAAAAAAATAGGTTGTTAACTTAATGAAATCTTCTTGATAACTTCGGAAATTAGGCAATGGATTTCTATTTCCCAGCTTTGCATAAGACTGGATAAGGAAAATAAGTCTTGAAATTAAGTGTTCATTTATTTGTTTTTAGTGAAAGGAAAGACCTGTTATAGTGTTTAATGCTCTTATGTTTGACATTTAAAAGAGTTTCTGTAATGTTGAAGTTTTTGTGGTTACCATTATGCTGAAGAGTAGATACATGAAGGTAAACACTATTGACTCTATAAACAATGACTGCGCTAATGCAGTAATATCTTACTTGTTCATTAAATATACATGTTAAATAAGTTATGCTAGCATGTGCTATAGCTGTTGATCTGAACAGAAATAGATAAGATTAATTGGTTTCAGGGCTACAACTGTGGTAGTTGGAGTGACTTGATTCTTTTGAGTAATCAACTTAATTTGTGTTTAGGCTACAAATTATTAATTTCTTCTGACTCAATGTAGCTTGTTGGTTCAACGTAAATTCACTCAAAGTTGTCATAACTAAAATATATATATATATATATAAACTATTGCGTTAATTTTATTTTGTTTAGCCAACACATAATTTTTTAGGGTGCAGCTAAATATTAGCCAACATTAATCTACATTAGCACACTAATTGTAATATGTCCTCTTATAACTCCCAACATACCAGAACATCCTCAGAAACATAAAATTGTCAATAAAATGGCAATATTTACTCCCCAACACTCTAATATGCTCATCTGGTGCGCAGGAAACTTTTCTTTTTTTATTATCAATGTCAAAAACAGATTTGCTGCTTACATTTTTTTTAAGGAAACTGTGATACATTTTCTTTTACAAATAGAAAGTAAAAAAAAAATAGAAATTATAAATGTTTTTACTGTTACTTTTGATCATCCTAATGCATCCTTGCAAAATAAAAATATTGTTCTTTCAAAAAAGTAAGCAAACAAACCATGAAATCCTCTAAACTTCCTACAGTATATAATTGTACTAATTGAAATGACATTCAATCTACCACACTGTATATGTAGTACGCTAACATTATGCCTTGGTAAATGAAAATCATTCCACACAGAGGAAGGCCACAGAACTCTTTGCAGCGAAGTCATCAACAATTACAGACACTTCACAAAAGGACAGGCAGGGTCATTAGATAGTTTTCAAAGAGCGTTTTCAAAACATCAAAGTAGAAGTCTCCGTTGACAGCTCCAAGTTCTTGACTCATATCAAATGCATTCACAGCAGCATGCCAGCGCAGACAACAGTGGAAAAATGACTAATTAGTGCGTGTCACAACTTCAGTTTCACAGACTCTTTCTGTTTACTGCTCAGCACAGGAGGAGCTTGAATAACATGTTGGATGCAAGAAGAATAATTATCTCTTGAAGGGTTCAGTGGCTAATTAAACTGAGAATCATTCCTCTAATGCTTTCATGAGATTCAGCTGCATCCATATAGCTCAAAGAATGTAGATCTTATTTTTGACATGGGTAATGCAGACACAAACAGCAACCAATGCCTTCACATAAACCTTTGTGTTTGGTTTATCGTGACTGACTCACAATTTCACAATTTGATAGAAGGTAACAAGATGTACCGAACCCAAAATGCCTGTCGTAATCCTTCTTCATGGGATTTGAAATGATAAAATGGCCTTCGCCTTAGCCTCTTAAGCTTCTGCTTATGTTTAGTGAAGGACTGAAAAGGGATTACATGCACATGAATTAAAGAGTAGAAGGAAAATAGGAGAATACTCTTGATAAATGAAGAGTGTGACCTGTGAGGGTGGTAAGTGCTGGTGTGTCTGAGGCTAATTGTGTTCAGGGTTCATGACTGTAGCTTTCAGTTTTGGAGACTCTCCTCAAAGTGCACAGTAAAGTGGTTGATTACTCACGCTCAGGCTGTGGCCCAACGCTATTTGTTGCTGAACACTTCTAAGCTCCATGTTTGACATAAACTTTAAAACTCATAAAAAGGAAAACTGTCATGTCTAAACTATCTAAGAGGGGAAATAATGGCATTGGTGAAGAATAAAATAGCGAAATTAGTTCAGCAAAATGTGAGTCAGTCACTGCATGTCGCCGCTGACAAAAAAAATCTTTTTGAGCTTTGTTTGAGCTTTTCAACTAATATTTGAAACTGACTCACAAGTGGGCGAACTGTGAAAATTAGTAAGCTTCAAGGCAAGACGTCAGTCATGAAATCTGATTACGCCTCGGTCCATTGCTCATATGAAGGCATACCAAAAAAAGAAAACACAAAACTGTATTCTTTAAACAAGCCAAATCCTACTGGCACTTTGCTTTCTTACACTGTTATGTTCATCGAAAATGTCTGCAACATCAAAAAAAGATGTAGAAAAAATTGTCAGAAACAAAAAAGAAATTACAGCCGTAACCGAGATATACATTTCTTAGTCAGTATGTGCGATATGAAACATTATCATGCAAATGTCGAGAGGACTGAAAAGAGTCGCCAATAGACCAATTTCCTCCACTGTATTGAAAAATCTCTCCAACCTCACAGCACTATAATAAGCTCACTTAAAGGTCACACTTTGTCAATCTGCATATCATCAAGATTTAATCTCCCTTATGAGGAAATAAGAACATTGTATAGTCTATGAAAATGAGGATGCGCCATACGCATGGCAGGACTAATCTATGTTTGCACACATCAGGTCATTTTTGCAATACAGTATCAATATTGTTGATTGGTGTGGAACACCTCATATTGTGGCTTTTCATTCTCTAAATAAGTCTCTAAATGTATGTATATTGAATGATTCATTCACTTAGTCCTATGATTAGGGATTTAGTCTAAAATAGTCTTGTGAGTTAGTCTCTACCTGTTGATCTACTTTAATAAGCACATCATGTTGTTGTTGGCTGGTTGTCAAGAACTGTTTGTTTTCTCTGCTGACAGTAGTTTTTCTTATGCAAGCTACTTTTCTCCTTTGATGAAGATAGAAGACTTTTATTTCTCTGTTCCTGTTTGGATGATGAGTTTTCATTCTCTGCTTTTTTTGGACACATAAAAAGAAGAGATGAAGGGAGTTCATTTTTGGACTCTTTTATGTTATTATATGTGGATTTTTGTATAAATAAAATAAAATAAAATAAAAAAATTATTATTATTACTATTTTAACAGGAACACCTGCAAGTAAGTAAAACTAACTTCAAGGAGAAAAGTAGCAACATGTTGCGAAAAATCAAATCTCAACCTTGTTTTTGAAGATCATTAGCAGATCAAATGCACACATGTAAACCTTGTACCACATCATGTGAATGTTCATGCATGTGGATGCTCTATCCTTATAACAATATGCTAAATAATTTGCAAGTGTAAGCAACAAAGCATTGTGGATGGTATTGTTAAAAAATATGAGGAAGAAACCACACTGTCAATGTCACACACAAAGTCTATGAGGTCATTGTCAGCTGAAATGTCAAGTAACTTCTCCTTTCTTAACATCAGCAGTGAGATGTTTTGTATTATGCTACCGGTGATGAAACAGCCTCTGCTGGCCCAGCTGACTCCCAGAGGGGATGATGGCAAAAAATAAAAACAATCGCATGATGTATAGTGAGGAAAGAGTCTGAAAAGAACCAGAGAACAGGAAAAAGCTGGGACAGGGTATCAAAGGGCTGACAAAACAGTGAGATTACATTTAAAGTTATTCTATGTATAGACATTGGTCTCATAATTAAATGTCAGTTGAAACAAGGCTGTGAGGGACCTTTCATTTCAGAAAGGTTGCACTGTCTGAAGGTCCAAAAGGGGGTATGCAATATAAAGTATGGAACACACTGTAGGGGTGACACACAAATCATAGACTAAATGTATATAATGGATATTAATTTGTCTTTCTATGGATTTAAGTGGGCTCACTGGCATTAAAAGAATAGAAAATCACTCATTGTAACGTACTGAAAATATTTCTAAACAAACTTTTTCTCATTAATTCTAGTTTCTCATGTCTTGAGGCCAAGCAAACTGCCTTTGCATGATGGGTGCCAAAAGTTCATGTCGCATACCCTCAACAAATGGGTTACTCCTAGGTCCTACATCACATTTAATTTTTAAAAGTTCTCCATAGCTTTGGGGCACTGTAACTATTGTTTATTTTATTCTTTTTATTTTTTTATTTTTTTTCAAAAATGCACTACATTTCAAAAGGGTTGGTAAGATTTTTTAAGGCTTTTGAAATAAAACAATCTCTGCATTTATTTGATATAAAATACAGAAACATCTTTGTGAAATATCACAATTTAAAATAACTATTTTCTATTTTAATATAAAGTGTATGTATTATTTTGATGACAAAGCTGAATTTTCAGCAGTCAGTACTCCAGATTTCAGTGTCACATGATCCTTCAAATCATTTTATTATACTGTTTTGGTGCTGCTTAATTAAATTTTATCATTGGAAACTGTGATTTTCAGGATTTTTTGATAAATAGAAAGTTTAAAAGAATAGCATTTATTAGAAATAGAAATCCTTTTAATTTTATGAATGTAAAATTATGAATGTCTGTTACTTTAGATCAATTTAATCTGCCAAAGTCACACCCCCAGTGGTGAACTATTGAAATTTCGAAACACTTATGATGTAACGAAGACTCGTTTACTGAAATCACGTGACTTTGGCAGTTTGATACATGCTCCGAACCACTGATTCATAACAAAAGATTTGAACAGCTTTGAAGCTTCTTGAAGCAGTGTTTTGAAATCGCCCATCACTAGATATTATTGAATAAAGTCGTCATTTTGTTTTTTGGTGCACAAAAAGTATTCTCGACGCTTAATAACATTAAGGTTGAACCACTGTAGTCACATGAACTGTTTTAAATATGTCTTTAGTAGCTTTCTGGGTATTTGAAAGTGTTAATTATCTTGCTGGCAATAGAGGCCTCACTGAGTCACCGGATTTTAACAAAAATATCTTAATTTGTGTTCCAAAGATGAACGAAGGTCTTACGGGTTTGGAACGGCATGAGGGTTAGTAATTAATGACATTATTTTCGTTTTTGTGTGAACTGACCCTTTAAAGCATCCTCGATGAATAAGAAAAATCTTACTGACCATAAACTTTTCAACGGTAGTGTACATATGTTTAATGTTAGGTCATCTGACCAATCTATATAGTGATTGTATACAGCAAGTTATTCCAATCTACTGAACAGTTTGCTCTTTTATCCCTCACAGGCTCATTTTCATTAAAGTAAAATTAAACTTGGCATCAACCCTGACTAAGGTCCATACACCCTCTTCTAACTGAAGTGGTGAAGCTTGCAAGTGTGTGACAAGGACCTCTCTAACAACCAAAACCCCTGAGCTAAGCTGTATGAGACTGAACAAAGAACCAATACGAGGCACGGTCAGCTGAGAGCTTTTGCGAAGTTTGGAGGTGTAAAGGAGAGCCATTGAAATGGGGGAAGGATTTGTGTGTGTGTGTGCGTGTACGTGTACGTGTGTCAGGTGGAGAGAGGCCCTGCTTGGCTGTTTGACATGCAGCACACTGGCATCTGGCTGCAAGCGCCGCAGAGAAGCAGGCATAGATTCTGTCCTTCTGCACAAAGCTGAGGGATTGAGTCTGTGCCTTCCACTCTGACATCTCTCTGAGTCACCTCCATCCCTCAAAGCTCTAATGGTTCAAATGGGCCTCTCAGGAGGTGGGAGGAAGGACAGATCGCAGTTTCTCTCTTATTTCGGCAAATGCCTCAACCCAGGCTGTCTCTTCTGTCTAAATTAAGAGGGACAGGGTTTTCAAGGGTTCTTAGTTTTAAACTGCCTCAAATTCACTTTTCAAAAGCCATTTTTAAAATATTAAAGGAATATTCAGACTTCAATATACAGTAAGCTAAATAGGCAAAATATAAGTTTTGATTTTCTGCATTTAAACCCTCCAAAAAATGTATCCTGTCACTTTACTGTAATTGTCTCACTGTAACCTCTTTTTTTTTTAAGAATACAAGGAATGATTACATTTTTTTGTGGTAATAAGCATCATAACACAAAGCCGAGCTTAAAGGGGACCTACTATTCCCCTTTTCACAAGATGTAATATAAGTCTCGGGTGTCCCCAGAATGTGTCTGTGAAGTTTCAGCTCAAAATACCCCTAAGATAATTTATTATAGCTTGCCAAATTTGCCACTGTTTGGGTGTAAGCAAAAACATGCTATTTTTGTGTGTGTCCCTTTAAATCCAAATGACCTGCTGCTCCTGGCCCCCTTTCCAGAAGAAAGCGGAGCTTTAACAGCTCGCACTTCGGTTGCTCAACAACAAAGCTGGAGAATCTCACGCAGCCAAAATGACAATTGTCAGTAATGGTGTCCAGACTCGCATTGTTCAAACCAGAGTCAGGGGGGGACTCAGGAAGAACTTTCAACTTATAGAATGCAACAAAATATCCTGCCACTATTTTGGTATAAATTTTGGTTATTCTGTTCTTTTGAACCTTTCACTTCATTTAATTTGCTCAAAACAATGGCAATTGACATGAATTTAAATGTTTTAATATAATATGCAAGTTGGTTAATATTGTCATTCATCCATCCATCCATCCATCCATCCATCCATCCATCCATCCCATCCCTCCCATTCTCCTCTAATTTATTTAACTAATCGGTGGTTCTTATCCTGAGCACTTCTAAGAGGGTCTTAAGATGACTTAAAATGATTATATAAGACAAATAATAAGACAAAACAAGCATTATAACCAAGCTTTTTTCAGGCAGCTGCTTTTTTGATTGAAGAATCTGGATTTTCACTGTCCCACTGAAAATCCCTAGATACATGATGTAGCTTAATTTTAAAAGTGTGATTTCTTGATCTGCATGCAAAATTAATAAAATCTTAAAACTCCATAGAGATTTTTATGCTTTTAATGAATATGTCCTAAAACATTTTGTCAGGAAGAAAATGTATTTTTTCATTTTTTTATTTTTCAAAAAAAATCTGTATTACGGAGCCCCGCACATGACATGCAAGAAAAACAATAAAATTGTGCTCACGATTT
The DNA here is from genome assembly GCA_003731715.1 of Anabarilius grahami. Taxonomy (NCBI): domain Eukaryota; kingdom Metazoa; phylum Chordata; class Actinopteri; order Cypriniformes; family Xenocyprididae; genus Anabarilius; species Anabarilius grahami. The sequence continues at coordinate 1,203,014 of RJVU01071404.1, forward strand.
ACTAATGTCACGATTCCTGTCATCTCCCGGACTCCAATTCCCATAATCCTCCCTGCCAGTCACCTGCACACATTTCACACCAATCACCAATTGCCACATTCAGCTGAAGCTCATTACCTGGACTATTTAAGACTCACACACACACTACCTCATTGCGAAGTCTTGTTTCACCCTGTGTACAATTCTGAGCGTTATTACCCTGCCTGTCTGCCTGTCTGCCTGCCTGTCTGCCTGTCTGCCTGCCTGTCTGCCTGTCTGCCTGTCTGCCTGTCTGCCTGTCTGCCTGTCTACCTGTCTGCCTGTCTGCCTGTCTGCCTGTCTGCCTGTCTGCCTGTCTGCCTGTCTGTTGCCGATCCTGCCTGTTTACTGCCCGTTTACGATTCTCTGCCACCTGCCTTTGGACTGTGTATTGTTTCCTGACCTTGTGAGTGATATCTTCCTGCCTCGATCTACTGCCTGTATCCTGACCACGATTCTGCCTGTCCCTTGCTGTTCCTGTCTGCCCCTGTTTGACCCTGCCTGTACGACCACGCTCTTATCTAATAAAAGCTTGCAATTGGATCCCTGCCTGAGTCCCGCTTCGTTACAGAAGACTTCACCAGCACAAGATCCAGCAGCTACCGTGAGTGTTCCCGTCTCAGCTATTATGAACCCATCGGACCAGTTAATGTGTCTCCGTCAAGGAGAAAGAGCTATAGAGGATTGCTCTATAGTTCAATAAAGTCCACGACATAGAGAGAGCTATGTCGTGGACTTTATTGAACTGGCACCGTTAATTGTTTTAGTGAGGAATGCCTCATGATATTCTTTCGCGGTGGACTGTCTGATCCGCTCAGTTCCGTCATGCCATTGCATCACCCTGATGGGACATTAGAACGTTATATTCACCTGGCATTGCAACTGAGCGGCTCTAGCTTTACCGTGGGTGTCGCGGAGGAACGTGACACTTCGTCTCTTCATGTAATGGCTGCCGCGCCAGAGAACACACACAAGATGGCGGCTACCACAACAACGTCACGTCTCTGCTGATCTTCCAGAGCCCCGCCACATCTCCGCTGAGAGGGTTGCTGTCCAGTGTGAATGATCCTCCACTGACTTCAGCACGTGCAGCTGGCATTCCGAAACCTCCGCCGGCTTCGCACTCAAGCCCGCCGGCCGCTGCGCTCTCAAGCCCGCTGGTTTCTACGCGCTCTAGTCCGCCGGTTTCTACACGCTCAAGTCCGCCGGTTTCTACGCGCTCAAGTCCGCCGGTTTCTACGCACAAAAGCCTGCCGGTTTCTATGCACTCAAGCCTGCCGGTTGCTACGCACTCAAGATCGCCAGTGTCTTCGGACAAGCTGGCTGCTTCACCGGTGTCTACGGACAAGATGGTCGCTTCGTCAATGTCTACGGACAAGATGGCTGCCCTGTCGGCGCCACCCAAGCTCCCTGGCTTGCTGGCACCACCCAAACTCTTTGCCCACGAGCCCGCTACAGACCCCACTTTAATCCACGAGCCCGCTGCTACCACCATTGATTTCCCCAAGAAGTTTTTTTGGGGGGGGCATATACATTGGAACTTGTGGGTGGGACTCCCGTACTGCCATGGCTACTTGACTCTCCTGACCCGTCTTGGCGTCCCAAGGCTTCCGTACTGCCATGGTTACCTGACTCTCCTGACCCGCCTTGGCGTCCCAAGGCTCCCGTACTGCCATGGCTGCCCGACTCTCCTGACCCGCCTTGGCGTTCCAAGGCTTCCGTGCTGCCATGGCCGTCCAAGGCACCTGACCCGCTGCTGCTGCCCGAGGCACCTGACCCGCCGTGGCTGCCCGAGGCTTCCGTACTGCCATGGCCGTCCACGGCCTCTGACCCCCCGTTGCTGCCCAAGGCACCTGACCCGCCGTGGCTGCCTGAAGCACCTGACCCGCCGTGGTTGCCCTAGATACCTGACCCGCCATGGCGCCTAGAGTTCCTGGACCTGCCCTGGAGACCCCTTACCCGTCTGCCAGTAGGTCTCCAAGACTGTGTATTGTTTCCTGACCTTGTGAATGATATCTGCCTGCCTCGATCTACTGCCCTGTATCCTGACCACGATTCTGCCTGTCCCTTGCTGTTCCTGTCTGCCCCTGTTTGACCCTGCCTGTACGACCATGCTCTTATCTAATAAAAGCTTGCAATTGGATCCCTGCCTGAGTCCCGCTTCGTTACAACTAATTTGTTTCCTCGATTTACTAAATCGTGCGCATGATTTACTAAAACGTGCACACGATTTACTAAAACGTGCACACGATTTACTAAAACGTGCACACGATTTAGTAAATCGAAGGAACAAATTAATAAATCGTGCGCACGATTTAGCCTACTATATAATTTTTTTTTTCCTGCATGTCATGTCCGGGGCTCCGTACTGTATCACTAATTCTAGTAAATTATACACAACTGGATAAGTCATGGGGCCTTAGAATATTGCTGTGAACAATGGGGGCACAAAAACGTTGAGAATAATTGATCTAGAATATTAAAAGGCTACACAATACTGACTAATATACACTATTTATTGACTTAATCAAATACTAATACGTTTAAATAAATTTCATTGTTTGGTTGCAAAATTACTCTTAAATTAAAATGTATTCTTTTGTGCATTAAAATTTTAAATTTGATTCCCTTTTTAAACTCTCTCTCTCTTCCCCTGTTGAATAATCTCCTCCTGCTAGTTCACCTTTATTCAACTCAAGACAAGGCAAGGACATATTGTGTGTGTGTATGTATGTGTATGTGTAAGCGCATGGATGCGTGTCAGTAGGTGACAGCAGACAGGGCAGCTTTCATCTCTACAGCTTCTTTGCTCCCATGGGCAAGCAGGCAGATCAATGCTGATGAGAGTCTTTCAAAGGGAGGACGCCGGGCCTGACATACCAGCTCTGGCCTGCCATTTAATAAAGACTATGCGGAGGAGAAAGCTGCGCTGGAGACAGCCGGAGGACTCCTGTGCTGTCTTATCTCTGTGTGGCGCAGTGTGTTTTGGACTGTGGTGAGGGACAGATCTTATATGATGCAATTTAATCAGAAGCTACCAGAACTCAGCTGGATAACCCACGAAAGGCCTAGTCGTTCTATATCACAACCTGCTGAAAGTAATAATTTATAAACAAATGGATGATAATGAAAATGTTGTTTGTATATATATATATATA
>RJVU01071404.1:1209785-1234851 GCA_003731715.1 Anabarilius grahami
ATGAATGTCCACTGTCTGGTTGTTTCCCTCTAAGGTATCTTGCAAATTATTAGTCCAAGCAGTCTTGCAAATAATAATAATTATCTTTCCACTTGTGTTATTATTGGCTATTTAACTTGTGGCCCTCCAACTTTTTCACAGTTTAGTAGACTTGTTTGGCCCAGAAACCAAGTAGCAAAATGATGGATGGTGTTAAACATTAATGAAGTACATTGATCTTTTAGATGTTCACATAGAATATTGATGTTTTTCCTAGCTGCCTTTGGCTAAAAATATTGTATTTTCTTCATAACACCTTTAAAGTCCAAAGGTCAAACCACCTTGATTTTACAATGATGAAAAAAAAAAACAACAAAAAAAAACACTTTACACAGCAGAGGCTATGCAATGATGAACAATGACCTTGTGGCCTCATTTTGAGTGGACAAAAGACCTCCAGATTCATCTTTTTCCCAAGAGTCCATGCAGTACTCCATGCTCTTTATGAGATCAGATGACACTGCTCATCATCTCAGCTGGAGTCTGACACAACACTTCATTCAGAATACACAGAGGAACAGTAGGAAACCAAAGTGACTGTCTCTCACAATAACAAAACCCCATTTTTACTCTGAATTATGGGTTTCCCCTCACAAGAAGGGCCATGAAACATTTAGGTTTCTCTCCATCAGTTAAAAAAGAACTGTGCCATGATGTTCCCTGTATGTACTATTTAGAAGTTACTAGACAATATATCTTGTATTGAAACATTCTATGGCATCTTTATTGCACCAAAACAAATTCAGATATAGATCAGTAATATTAAACAACACAAAAACATTCATAGAAACAACAGTAAGGCAACAGGAAGCCCATATGGATCTCTGTGTGTTGTGTTTGTGTGCGCAAGCTCTCAAGCACGTTTACACGTTTGTTAGGCGCGCATGTTATGGCCTGTCTCTTCTCCAGTCATGCTTGACCATAGAGTTGTATCCCACTGAGAGGCATCACTGCTGGGCAGCAGGCAGTGGCATTAGCCCCGTTCAGCACGACTCACTTCAACACTCACTGCCCGGTGGGAGCCCGCACCACCTCCAGCATCACAACTCTTCATCATGCATTAATGTAGCCTACTGTGGCAGCTAGAGAATAAGAGCGAATGAAAGTTCCTTGGATGTGTTTGCATTAAAAAGCTCCACTTCCTCCTTCAGCCAGCATTCCTACACTTCCCCATCAGCGACCCAGCAAAAAAGCACTTAGACCAGTAGTGACAGGCCCAACAAGCTACAGATCAGTGCTTGCCTGTCTGAACCACTCCATTACCTCAGAGGGTAAAGACTTTAATGAGTAAGAAATGAGAACAGGCTGTCCATGAATAGCACTGGTAACTGGGGACACAGAAAAAGAGCCTTGGTGGGAAGAAATTCTAAAGAACGCTATTCCATGGGAGGTATGGAAAGAGTCTCACAAAGAATGTTAAATACACTCAGGATCAGAGATAACCGGCTTAAGTGAATCATGGTTTCCGACCTAGATTCATCAGTGTTGCGAAGATGAATACCAGTCCGATACTTTGACTGTGTGCACCGTGACATTACAGACACCCTTGAGCAAAGCTACAGTTAGAGTTTCTCCAGATAAATTCCACCCAGCATGCTGTGTTTGAAAATGTATAGAGTTTCCAAGATTTCCATGAAATTGTGTTTGTTTTTAATGCAAAGTGTTGCCATGCCATGTTAGGAGAGCAGTCTGGACAACAGGAGTTTGTTTCATACATTTTTAGGGTTTATTTAAACAGATTCCATACCAAATCATTACATTTCCCTATATCCAAAGTCATTTCTGAAGTAATAGTAATAAAAAGACTATCATTTGTGTGTCTAACACAATTTGTTTATATATTTTATATATATATATATATATACATACAGCTATGGAAAAAATTAAGAGACCACTTAACATTGATTTCTGAACTTGGAGTGGTCTCTTAATTTTTTCCATAGCTGTATGTATATATAAACAAATGGCGTGCAGTGGTGTTCTGAAATGAGGAGGCACATTTTTTTTATTTTTATGAATCAATGTAAATTCATGTATTACTCTTAACGTTGACATCTTCCTTGTTAAATGAACATTATTTTACATCAAAAAAGGAAAAAAAGAAACCAAATACAATTCTATTTTGTTATTTTACATTAACATTGTAATGTTCTATTTATCAAAACCAAGTAAATCTCATCAAGTTAGTGTTTTAAGCATTTCTACATTCATTCCAAAATAATAACTAAAGATAATAATAATTTAAACAATACATTTTATTTGTGTATTGCCGTTTTTCTTTTTGATAGTCAACTTATATTGACTATTTCCAACTATTTTGGATCATCAGTCAAGCTCCGTAAACACCATCTGTCACAGACACAAATTTTATTTTTAAAGGGTTAGTTCACCCAAAAATGAAAATTCTGTCATTTATTACTTACCCTAATGCCCTTCCACACCCGTAGGACCTTCGTTAATCTTCGGAACACAAATAAAGATATTTTAGTTAAAATCCGATGGCTCCGTGAAAGTGAAGTGACATGTGGCCTAGTATGGTGAGCCATACACGGAATTTGTGCTCTGCATTTAACCCACCACAGCAGTGAACACACACACCGTGAACACACACCCGGAGCAGTGGGCAGCCATTGCTGCGGCGCCCGGGGTGCCTTGCTCAAGGGTCTCACCTCAGTCGTGGTATTGAGGGTGGGGAGAGCGCTGGATAGTCACTCCCCTCACCGACAATCCCTGCCGGACCAGAGACTCGAACCCATGACCTTTGGGTTACAAGTCCGACTCTCTATCCATTAGGCCACGACTGCCCCTACTCCGTGAGGCCTGCATAGGGAGCAATGACATTTCCTCTCTCAAGATCCATAAAAGGAACTAAAAACACATCTAAAGCAGTTCATGTGAGTACAGTGGTTCAATATTAATATTATAAAGTGACAAGAATATTTTTGGTGCTCCAAAAAAACTAAATAACGACTTATTTAGTGATGGCCGATTTCAAAACACTGCTTCAGGAAGCTTCGGAGCATAAATGAATCAGTGTATCGAATCATGATTCGGATCGCATGTCAAACTGCCAACGGCTGAAATCACGTGACTTTGGCGCTCCGAACAGCAGATTCGATACGCTGATTCATTGTGCTCCGATGCTTCCTGAAGCAGTGTTTTTTTTAAATCGGCCATCACTTTATAAGTCGTTATTTTGTTTTTTTTTGCCGCACCAAAATATTGTTGTCGCTTTATAATATTAATATTGAACCACTGTACTCACATGAACTGATTTAAATATGTTTTTAGTACCTTTATGGATCTTGAGAGAGGAAATGTCATTGCTCCCTATGTAGGCCTCACGGAGCCATCGGATTTTAACTAAAATATCTTAATTTGCGTTCCGAAGACCTTACGGTCTTACGGGTGTGGAACGGCATGAGGGTAAGTAATAAATGACAATTTTCATTTTTGGGTGAACTAACCCTTTAGTTTCACCAAGCTGATTGCACTAAAAGGTAAAAAACCCTGCAGTCATCATGTTTTCAGTCCATTTCAAGTTTGATTTTGACGTGACATAAAGCAGTGATATCTAACTGTGATCTGTTTACTTACTTTTCAATTAGTCTTACCATTGACGGCATCATTTGTTCAGTCAAAGTGACGCGCGGAACGCACACGTCATCAAAAGGGGGGTTTTATCGCACAAACCAATCATGTCCAATCATATCCAATTACATCCAATCATAGCGTGATGGAGACATTGCCTCCTCTCACGTGACTTTCCCGCATTCATTCTCAATTACCCCCCACAAAACCCACCGCACGCCGGGGGTCTGATGGTTTCCTATGGTTTCCTATGAGAGCAAAGGGAGGCATGACAAAATAAGAGTCCATAACCGTGACAGTAGACCTTGTACCATAAATGATAATCCAACAGTGGAAGGAGAGCGAGAGAGGGGCTGACAGCCCGAGGTGGAGTCATGGGCCTGAAGGACTGAGGTGAGGCTGAGGAATCCGCATCATAGTGCCGAGCTGGTGATCGGGAAGCCTGAGGCAAAGCCGAAGAGCTGCATGGAGATAGCGGTGGGTGCAGACCCGAGGAGCTGGACGACACCATTAGAGCCGGCGGATCCAGGGGACTGGACAGTCAAGGAAATGGGACCAGGAAGTCGGACGGGGGCATCAGAGGAGGAAGGTCTTCAGACGGTACTGGAGCATCCAGTCAACAGGACGGGACCAGCGGGGAAGACGTCAAATCGTCGGACCACAGGTCGATAAAGAAGTGATCTGCTCCTGGCTCTGGGATAGACTGGGCAGTGCACCTTGACTTCGGGACAACACAGGTGGCAGGCTCTAGCTCGTGGTCTGTGGTAGGCGCAGGCTTGGGCTCCATCTTTGCCTCTGAGATGGTGATAAGGTTATATAAAGATGGTGATAAGTCGGTTATTCTGTAACATGTCATAAGCAACATGCTCCAAATTAGAAGAGAAAGTTAGAAGAACACAAGGAAATAACATGTCACATACAGACAATAACCAACAATGGACTGAACCGAACAGGGAGAATATATGCAGGAGATAACAATGGACTAAATAAGATACAGCTGATAATTATGAGTAACCATAGAAACAAACAGGGACAAAATCAGAAACCAAGGAATCTGAACTAAGGGAAACAAAACAGAACATCCATAACCATGACAATTCTATTCTATTCTATTCTATTCTATTCTATTCTATTCTATTCTATTCTATTCTGTCCAACATATAATATATTTAACATGTATATTATATAATATATATCACTCAGCACACCATAAGAAAAAAATACTGTTTACTGAATATTTAATCATTTGAATGTATCATATTTATAAGAGAATATATATATTTAACACAATATTAAATATTTAGGTTTTTATTAAAGTGTATTATGTCATAAAACATGAGCAATTCAAAAATTCCACAGAATAAAAGCTAGACATACAGGTTTGTAAAGTGATGAGAATAAGTAAATAATTACAGATTTTTTATTAGAATGAAGTTTCCTTTTCTCCATTTATTGTATATAGACCTACATTATGATTTGTTTTATATATGCAACAAATTTGCTATCTAAAGTGGAAATGGCAATGTGAGTTTATTTGGCAGCTTCTCTAGTAACAAAAAACTTGCAAACTGTCTCAGACAGTAAGACGTGACTATGTGAAAATTAGCTTCATTTGTGTGTATAGGGCAACAGCTGTGTTTCCTTTAAAGATTGGTTGTTTAGATCTGCTTTGATTAAAGTCCTTGAAATAGAACGTACAGCCATGCGTTAGACATAATTGAACCCTAATTTGTCACTCACTTCATTGTTACAAGGACTCCACCATTCAATTAACTCAACATCCACTCTAATCAAGTAATTAAGTAATTCTGATGCAAATCTGAGCCTGTAATTGGTTTAGGAGGGGGGCTGATAAATTACCAGATCAAACTTTAAGCAACTCTTATCTTGCAAGCTTACATCTTAAACTGACGGACAGACAAACGAAAGACCAGGGGCCTGTTTCATATAACAAGTTTACCAAATAAGCTAAGCTTATTTCAGTTAGTCTGATTATTTTGAACCAAATCAACTGACAATAAATCGGACTTACTGAAATAAACCTGGATTATTTGGTAAACTTGTTTTATGAAACAGGCCCCAGGAACGTAACTACTGTCCAAGAAACAACAGATCCTGAATGTCTCCGTTCATCTCATAAGCCAATAAGTTACATGACTTAAGATGATCATTTACATGAGAAAACATGGAATGCAGGATTAGTTCCTGTTTCAGTTAATTAACACAACTCTATTGAGTCTGCATGCTATGAAATCATGATCTTGACTTACAGACAAAGTGCACTGTGATGAGTATTATTAACACAATAGAAGGTAATGGATATTGTGTATTTTTCAATAGATTACTGAAATAAACTAATTTAATTGAAGACATCTGTGCATTAAAAAAAACCCGGTTCAAAACTATCCCAGTAGCCGAGGGGCCTGTACCATGATGGTAGTTGAATAAACTCAGGGGTTATAGGATTAGTTTCGAGTTGACAAAACCAAACCACTCCATTCTGGCTTTGTTGGATGCTGATCATCAGCTTTCTCTGTCAACTCAGGCTTTGATCCTGAGTTTGTGGAGCACGTGCACATGAATGCGTGACATCAGTGGCAAACAGCCAATCACATGCCTTGCAACAAAGAGAAACTGATTCACTTCTCGCGAGAGAGCCAGCGTGATTCAAAACTCTTTTGAGGTTAGAGATCGAAGAAAATGAAGAACGCATTTACACTAAAGAAAATACTTGTCCATGAAAGATGACAAATAAAATAAATAATCTTGCTCTATCAGTGCAAGTGAAACTTGTGAAGTTAGTTTATATAGTTGATAAAATATAGCGATAGAGACTCAAACATGTATGGTCACATGTAGTCATTTTTAAAGTTTATTTACAGCTTATTTATATTTTACATGATCTGTATATATTAATATTCATTTAAACTAGATGCTTAAAAATAACTGTTAAACTAACATCGCTTGTGTAATGGATTAATAATAATATAGATCAAATAATCATTTTATAAATCTTATATAAATCATAAAATAATTGTAATTATCATTAAAGCCAGACAATTTCATTGTTGAATATTTTTTTACTATATAGTGACCTTTAATTTGGAGGAAGAGAAACTGGGGGAGTGACTTTATTACGTTGGATGTGTCAGTGTCACTTTGCTCACATCTGATTGGCCCAATTTCGGTTTGAGCTCTCTTACCCAGAACATAACCTGCCCCGGAGCAGGTTAGCTGTGGAGCGTAAGTATGGTGATGAACACAGCTAAAAGCCAAGTCACTTTCATGGTACCTAAAACCCAGGATTGGAGTAAACTAATCTGAAACTTACCTGGCTAGCCAGCTAATCCGGCTTCATGGTACAGGCCCCAGGCATGTTCTTATACTGAACTAATGTTGTAACATACTTTAATGACTTCAATTCTGCACCATAATCCATTGTTGTTGTTGTTTTTATATTAGAATATTATACAGGCATAGCTCCAGAAATGACCAATGCCAGGCGCGCCGTTGGCACGGGGGACAGGGGGGTCAGGACCCCCGCAGTTTTGAAAAGACAGAAATTGACCCCCGCACTTTTGATAAGGGCTGCTTCAGTCAGCCACAAACAGCTACAAACTCTATATCATCTTTTAGCTTAGGATATTTTCTTTCAAACGAGACTGTAACGCGGTTCGTAGATGTGGGAAGAAGGAGGCGGGAACCGGCGAACGTTTAAACAAAACTTTAATTCAAAATAAACAAATACAAAACGAAAGTAATGCCGGCAGACCCTCGCGGACGTCTGCCGGCCACACAAACATAAAATAAAGTCCAGGCCTGGTCCTCTCTCGTCCTTAACTGTCGTCGCTCCTCCTTTTATGCCTCCGGAGCTCCTCCGTGAGGGACTCGAGGCCGGTGCGCCTCACAGGTGACGATCATTAACACTCGCGTCACCGGCCTCGCGCCATTCCCTCACGGCTCTCGCCCGCCCTGCTCGCTACATACCCCCATGGCCCCTCGCAGGCCGGGGGGTACCCACGAGACTGCGCTCTACTCTCCCCCCGGGGCCTGTCTCGGCGGCCGCAGCACCTGGGGGTAAGGACAGACGAGACGAGAGAAAGGAGACGGAAGCAAGGGGAGCGACAGGACGACCCGTATGTGGCGACCAGGGCGGGCGAGAGCCGTGAGAAAACGGCGCGAGGCCGGTGGCGCGAGAGATAATGAGCTCCACCTGGGAGGCGCCACCGGCCTCGCACCGTTTTCTCACGGCTCTCGCCCGCCCTGGTCGCCACAGAGACCATTTTCACATTTTTGTGAGCTTTTGTTTGTAAATAATCAACTGGATGTGCAGAACAGTAAATGCTCTCTCGAACAGAGAAACAAGCAATCTCCAAACCATCGATCAAAGCGTGCTAACGTTTTCTGAGGACATGTTGATGTATAAATCATGCCCGGAACATTTGCGGGGACATGTCAATCAAGCCATCTGTCCATTCAGAAACCGAGAAATTCGACACTTCAACGTCAGGAGGCTGATCTCTCAGATAAGTTCTGGTTGACGTGCGCGAGCTGCTTAAATTGAAGTTTTCGCGAGTTTTCGTGTGGATTTATAGTTTATGTACAGTTTTGATTCGATAATTACATCTAGAAAGGGAAAAGCATCGATGGCATTGATAAAAGATATTTTTGAAATCGAAACTAAAGCGATGATTGCCTCGGCCAGCGGCGCAGTGGATGCGAGAGGAGAGGAGTCTGCATTTGGTAAGTATATATACTGTATTACTGCATTAACAATGGTTATACAAAATTTTGATAAACATTTTATTTTGAAATGTGAAAGCACAGCAACTGATAAGTATGCAGACTTGAATAAAACTGTCATTTCAATAAATCTACATTTTGATATATGTGAAATGGATATTATTACAGTAGTATTGCAGTGCAAAAACTGTGTGTATAAACAGTAGTTTCTTTGTTTCAGTTGCTGATGAAGATTAGTGAGCAGCAGCAGCAGCTGGCACAGCTGGCATCACACCTCCAGGAGGCAGCCAGGTGATGCTGGGGTGATGCTCAGGTGACAAAAATGATGCACATTTAAGGAATTATACAAATCTGGAGGATGTAGACCCTGTTCTAGATTGTAATAGTCTTGTCCTGAAAAAAATAAAACTGATCAAAATCACAAAACGCCTTTTTTTGTTTGTTTGTTTACTATAGCACAGACAACATATACTATAATGTATATCACTTTCATAAGTGTGGTCCGATATCTGGAAATCTGATCGTACTGTCTGGGCTTTGGCTTACAGTTTGGAATTTGCCGCTAGCTCCGCTATTTTGAGAAATTCCTGTTACTAATATTTATATAAAGAAATTATTTCAGTTTAATCTCAAGAATAAACTGAAATAATTTCTTTATAAAAACTTATGGTAACACTTTACAATAAGGTTCCACTATAGTCTATTCAATCTAAAAATACCAAGATGTGGTTTTGGGTTCATATCACCCAGCCTTATAGCCTATATATTTTTAAAACATAAAATATAATACAACATAACTTGATTTGTGGCATTCAAATCCATAACAAAAAGTCCACAGATGCTTTGATTGAATCCTTTAAAGTGAGAATGTCATAGGAGTGATGTTTTGCTGGAGATGGAAGAAAGCTATTGAGAACACCATTGTGGGAAAGTGCTCCTGTAGCCTTTTGTGTCCATCTGTGGAGTTTTCAACTATGGGTTTATAAGGTTATCATCAACCTGCTATAAAAGCGCTCACAATAATCTATTATGAACTTAACAGATACTGTCTATATAAACTATTATGAATTTAGCAGGTCGTGTCTTCAAGCAGGTTGTGCCTACTACATCTTAACCCACTGTGAGTTTGACCCAAATCGATGTTTATTTATTTTATTCCATTAAAGGCTGGAATACACTACATGACAGATTTTAAAACACTGGGCTTCGTACACTTGCCCACTTTAGTCTGTGCGCATCATACCTTACGTGATTTTCTGTGAAATCTGTCAACTCTGACTGACCAACATTTGCAGACTGCCACAGACTTTCGACAACTCAAATCAAACTCATTGAACAAAGTCAATTGAATTGAGAGCAGAAATTCTATTCTAAACATGGGTATATGAGTGCTCACAGCCTGAACACAGGCGACACTCTTCTGCATAATGGTAACCACAAAATTCAAAAACATTACAGAAACTACTCTAAATGTCCAACATAAAAACTCATAAAATAACACTTTAATCCCTAAATTTACTCTCCTAATGCAGACCCTTGCAAAGCATGCTGTGATCTACGGATCCACTGCACAGTTAGTTATGTCAACATTAATTTGTTTCACTCAGCAATATTAAGTTGACTGAACAAACACTTAAGTAAAGCTAACAATACAAATTTTTAGTAGAAACAACACAGTTAAATTAAGTTCATGTAGTCACATGAGTTTTTTAAGTAACTTGAACAAGGTTGGTTCAAGTGAAACTAAAAACAGTGAAAGTTCATTTTTTTGAGTGCAATCTGAGAAACTTTTTAGCATATCAGTGGAGAGGCAATTATCAGAATCATCCTCAAAGAATCTTTGTACAACAGTGCATCCAAAAATATACCACAGCTACCAAGAAGATAAATTAAATATATTTTTTCAAATAAATGTGGGGAAATAAAATGTTCTTCAGTAAGACTAGTTTCCATTAGCTTCTAAATACTCTAATTATCTTTCCGCCTACATAGATGTTGGCGAGAAACCTCAGTGCTAGTATTTTCTTAGAACTAACAAGGCAGCGATCAGTGACTGAAAAATAAAAATTTTACATACATGCTGCTCACATATTATTGTAGCACAGTTTGGGCTGAATACATTGTAATCAGACTTTAGCCATGAAAATGTTACAAGTAACTGAAATAAGCACAAATGTCAGGGCATGTCAAAAGATCTCCAAAAAACACCTCGGACCACAGAGGGTTCAAAAAAAGACAAAAAAAATGTTTTGTCCAAAAGAATCTGTAACAGAAAGCTAGAATCAATTGGTAGCAGAAATGTTCAGACTAACCACATTCTTTATGCTTGTAGTAGCTCAGGCATTTCATAAGGTCCAAAATGACGAGTTTTGACGAGAACGCTACATTTAGAAAAAGCAAATTGCATTAGCAATGAGTGAATAACACTGAGGGGGTAGATAAACCAGTGCAGTAAATAATAAATGTGAAAAGAATGTAAGTGACATCAAAAAGAGCTGAGGAATTTTTGTAGGTGACAGAAAGAGCTGAAAAACGATTTCATATTTGTACCTCACATTTTTGTTGTATGAATATCATTATAAAAACAGAAGAAAAGAAGAAGTAAACAACAGGGCCCTGAGAGATAGGACTACAGAAACAATACAAGAAAATGCTTGATTAAAAAGCACAAACCGTCCCTCGCATACCCTCTGTGACCATTCAAATAGCAATGACTCACTCATACTGCATAGGGAGATCGGCTGTAAAACGGATCATATAACAGAATGCAGATAATGGTTTCTTTTTTTTATTCTCATAAACAATCTCGTACATATTAGTATTATTCTCAGATCAGGGGCAGAAAGAGCAAAGCCGGTGTGTTTTACCCTTTCGGAAGTGAAAGATCACACTTATTTGAATTGCAGGGATTTATTTATTTAAAAACACTTCTCACAGAAATGCTGGCATTCTATCAAGTTTGTAATTAAAATCATTTTATAGCAGGTTGTTTTTACATGCTTCTGAAAACGGAGGCAAAAAAGCAAATGTTTCAGTGTTGCCTGGGTGACATTTACAAAGCAAAATGGAAAGGAATTTTTTTAATCACACTGATCTCAGTCTTGTAGCAAACCAGCCGAGAGTGCCACACACGCACACACACACACACACACATATGGAGAGTGTAATGAAACATCAGTGTGCTGAAAATAGTACATTTAACTGTACTAGTATGAACATGTCTGAGTATTTAGACTACTTGATAATGCAGATAGAGCACAAGGGTTAAAGCACATCTATTTATTAATTTTGATCTTCGATGCTCGAGGCCAAATGCTTCAACTGACCTTGTGAACAAGATACTTGGCCATTGATCTTGCACACAGCACAGTGTGGTTACAAAGGTTGCATTTAGATTACCTTTGCAGTCATCTAACGCTTACTTAAAGTTAATATTCAATTAATTCAAAAACACTAATAATTCAATAACACCATTACATGTAATCTTTAGTAAAACTTATAATAAAAATGCACATCATAATGTTGCAATACGTCAATTTACTTATAGCTTTTAAAGAGTTGAATATACTCTTCTATTGTTCATTAAGACAAAATAGAGAATTTTAATATCGGCAATTGATTGGCAATAAAATAAAAATAAGTATCAGTTTTTCATTATCTGCCAGACTTTTAATTTCCCAAGTGTCATGTGGTCTGAAGTATACACTATACAAAACTCTAAATCTAAATGCAGTTGTACAATTCTGTTTCAAAGCATAGGTGAGCATAAGAGACTTCTTTCATAACCATTTAACAAATCTTACCGATCACAAAAGTTTGAACAGTGTGTAAATATTGAATTGAATTGAATTGAATATACTTTATTGTTCCATTGCTGGGAAATTCATCTTGGACAACCATGACATAGCCAGTACAACATTAAACTCACATAAACAATACAAACATAATAAATTACTAAAGCAATAGTAAAGCAATAAGCAAACAAATAAAGCAATAAGCCCCAAGAAGATGTGGTTTACAGTGAATTTATAACAGCTAAGGGGCGTTGTTAGGCACGACGCAGAGCGAAGATAAATAGGTTTAGATCAATTCACTCTAAACCACGGCTTCACGGGGCTTATTACTTTTATAAAACGGTTACCACACAATACAAATATTAAAGGCAAAAAAAATGTATCAATGCAACTTTCATGAAGTAAAATCATTAAAAGGCTTCCTTCCGCTGGAAAAAATAGTCCCTGACCGGGAACAGCAACAGAAGTTACATTTATTACACCATTAGATGGCAGCAAAGATAGTCTTTATGAGCGAGTCACTCAGTCGCAAAGACTTTTATATTGAAACTTGTTGTGAACACGGAACAAGACGCAAATGACAAATGCTTTGACTAGCGCTGTCAGTGTCAGCAGGGCACGGGAAAACCCAATAAATGTTAAAAGGACGAGATCGCAGCGGACATTCAAACTGATTTTTTATTATGAACATAGGACTGACCTGAAGGAAAATGCTAAATTTGAATGCAGAAAATACACTCGGTCAATCAATATCTCTCGCACAATACTCTTCCATATAATGCAGTAAGCTTTAAAAAACAAAATCACATATGTTTACATTGCTAAGAGTGGTTGCTAAGACAGACGCAGCAACACACACATTCAATGGCGCAGCGATACTTATGTAACTTATGTTTGCTGTCAGCTGTATGTTTTTGGGAATTTTACAATGGCTTTGAACGCGGCTCAACCAATCAGAATCAAGGGCCGGAACTATCTGTTTTATAATCTGGTCCAAAGTGTTTTGTGACCAGATTACTTTAAATATATTTAAAGGTAGATAGAAACACATGAGACCATAGTGTAATCCCATCCTGATGCTTCCTGTCGAACATCAAAGGACCACCAATCAGTCAATCAATCAATCAATCAATCAAATCAGTCAAATCAATCAATCAATCAATCAATCAATCAATCAATCAATCAATCAATCAATCAGTCTCCATGGATATGGCCCTACTCTGTTATCATAATGAGATAGCAGAATGAAGCTCCAGCTGCAAAGATCAGAAATTGAAACATGTGGTTGCAACAAATAAAAAAAAAGTTAAAAAGTAAAAATACACCTAAACCCAATAAAACATTGACATCATTTAAATTTTAATTAATAAAACATTTATTAACCCTTTCACACGTGAGTTTATGATGTATATTACGATGTTATGATGAACTATATGCCTTTCTGCATTGATGTTCTGAGTTGTTAAAGCGTTTGTAAGGATACTAATTGTTAGAAGGCAGCTGTCTGACTCTGACATGGATAACGGGAACATGGTTTGTGTAACATAGCAACACGTTATTAGCTGTTTAATAACATAAGGCTAATCATATTAATTACCATTATGTGTCTGATGTTGTAAAGGGTGATACCATTGTGCAGTGTTTACCTCAGTAAGTTGACCAAATAGATCTCTGAGCTAATTTGCATATTCATTGATCCGTGTATATTAAATGAGGCAAGGGTGTAGAGTTACATTCCAGCTATTTTAAGGCATGAAGAAATTTTTTCACTTGAAATTTTTTTTTTAAATATGTAATTTTGGTGATCAAAAATTATTTTTAAGGGATAAAATTATTGACTACATGGGGACTTTAAGAATAAAACCATTTCATTTTCATCAGCTACTCATTTAGGGTGGTAAAGTTAGTTATGGGTTTAAAAAAACGTAGTCTATAAAAAGTAAAAAGAAAAAAGTTCCTAGTCTATAACAAAAGGAAGATTTTTAAGATGCCACAAACACCTTGATTATAGCTGGCAAGAGAGGAAATGTGAAAGGAAAAGGTGTAAGCAGTGAATTATTTTCACTCAGCAAATTACAAAGATCACATTGAGCATATCTGTGTATAATGGCTTTCTGCTTCCAAATCACATTTAAGAAGACAATCTTCACCAAGGTCAAGTGTAGATCATTTTCCAAAGCAAGGAGTCTCATCTCAGATTAGAAGCGTTCACCACAGAGTGCGATATACCGATTCAGAAATGACATCCTGAAACACATTTGCCTTTTTACTTCAATCATTTCCATTGTTTGGAGGTTACGCTGCCAGCACAGCTGAAGATGATCTAAAAACGCTGTTTCTCAAAATTGCTGTGCGCCTCCCAGGTGTCAGTATAAATGGCAAGGATAATTCCATAGGGAACCAAGTACTAGGGAGAGCATCATTTTCACTGTGTGATTTACACAAGACAATGACTCAGAGGCTCAGGTCTGTTAGATAAGACTGAGACGATGTTCTTCACCATAACAGTAAAAACCTCCTACTCATATATTACAGTAAAACCATGGAAAAGGGCCAAGAGAAACTGTCTAAGGCCAAAGAAGCTGTCCTGTCTGAAGGCGTGATAGCTAACAGGCACAGCTGAACATCACAGAGGATTTTCACATGTTCTCCGGCACATTCTGCAGGTGGTAAAGGGATAATACAGGGAAAGCAGTGCAGATTTTTCTGTAACAGCAACATCAGTGTCTAATAGTGTGCATGTGTATGACAGAGTAAGGGAGACAAGCAAGTGGAGAAAAAGACAAAAATGACTGTCTCTTTAGATGTTTGTGTGTCTGTGTGTTTGTGTGTGTGGCAGAGAGACAGCTCCACCCAGTGGCCATCACAGTCTGGGAAACATTAAAGCAGCCAAGGGCCCTTAGGCTTTGGTCACACTGCACATAAATCTGTTCATTGGTCATTCTGTAAGTGATGAAATCTGATCCATTTGTTCAGGCATTGTAGAAAATATCTGATATATCTGCTGTAGTAATGACTTGAAGAAATAGAGAAAATTTTCCTCACCCTAGTGTCATTCCAAACCTAATTGATGTTCTTTCTTCGGTGGAACACAAAAGAAAGGTTTTAAAGAACTGCACTTGTCGCTCTTTTCCATAGAATGATAATGAATAGGAATTGAAACTTCCGAGCTTCTGCAAAAACACCATAAATGAAGCATAAAAGTGGTCCATACAACTCAATATATAGTATATTACAAATTATAATATTATATAATACGACTGCTGCATTAAAGTCTTTTTGTGTTTCAATGAAGAAAGAAAGTTCTGTAGGAAGAAGGGTGAATAATGAACTTTAATTTTCAGTGAACTAGTCCTTTTATTGACAACACAAAGAGAATAGTTATTACATAAAAGATGTTCAAGTCCATCATTGCATTTTGCTGTGATGTTCATTAGAAAGCGTCTGAAGTATTACTTTATTTCCTTTTTCTTTTCTTTTTTTTTTTGCACATTAATATGAAGGGCCAAAAACCACTGCCTCATTCAATGTTTGTTGTATAGTGCCACATGTGAGCGTAAATGATGGTCTTTGTGCATGAGGATATGTACATCACTAAATAATGATAACTTAAAAACTTATTTCAAAAATTCAATTTTATTCCAATTTTACATGGATGCAGATTGGATTTGATGTTTGTTGTAGACTACAAAATGCTCAATGTATTTTAGTAGGACATGCCTTTTTTTCTTGAACAAAATGTCAGCCTTTATATAAGAAAATTACACATTCAAACCTAACCACCAATTCTCCTAACCACCAGAACAAAGCAGACATGACCACTAAGCATCCAATACCTGCTGTTCAGAGTGTTATAACACATACAAATACAAACAGTAAGGGATGATCACAAACTGTGCAACTGCTGCGAGGAGCCATTTTTGAACGGATAAAAAAATATACGCACAATGTGGGTGATATTGCTTCCTTTATCTTTTCCATGTCCATAAGACATATTAAAAGTACTGGTTTACTTGTCCTAATAATAATAATTCATATGCTAAACCATCATCTAACATAATTAAAAGCAGCTTTTATTTAAAGGGGACATTATGCAAAATTAACTTTTTATAAAGTGTTTGAATGCAAATGTCCACAGTGTGTGTAAGCAACCACCCTATAATAGTAAAAATCCACCCACTCCTTTTTAATAATCCCCATAAATCATAAACAATCTCTCCAAATGCACGGTTTTAGATTTCACCCTACTCTTACGTAAGCCCCTCCCATGACTGGTGACGATCTTCCCTATTAGCATAGAAACCGCCCTGAGTGAACCGCAGCAGTCTGACATTTCTGTTTCCTCACTGTAGCAGCTGGAGTTATACAATGTCAATGCCAAAAAAAACAATACAAAAAACATTATTTGAGCAAATCATTTTATGCTGGACGGCTTCACGAACGAGGGTCAGTTTAACCTGCATTTTCACAAAAGACTAACATGACAGTACATGCTAGTTGATGAGTTGAATCAACTTAACTCCATGACAACTACATAAATGTATCCACTAACCATTCAGAAACATCCAGTTGCATTCTAAAACTTCTTCCTGAGTCTCTCTCATCAGTATCCGACTCTGGTTCGAATGATGTAAAGTTGAGCACCGCTACTGACACTTTCTGAAATTTTGGCTGTGTGAGATTCTCCAGTTTTGTTGTTGTTGAGTATCTGAAGCACAAGCTGTTAAAGCTCTGCCCTCTTCTGGAAAGGGGGCCGGGAGCAGCAGCTGATTTACATTTAAAGGGACACACACAAAAACAGTGTGTTTTTGTTCACACCTAAATAGGGGCAAATTTGGCAAGCTATAATAAATGATCTGTGTGTTATTATGAGCTGAAACTTCACAGACACATTCTGGGGACACCCGAGATTTATATTACATCTTGTGAAAAGAGACATAATAGGTGCCCATTTAAAGTGTGTTTAAATGTCATGATTATTTAATGTTATGTTATATACTTATTACATAAGTATCAATAACGCAAGCACATTCTTTGAAAAAAAAAAAAGAACACAGTACAGCTTTATTATGGACCCCTTCACTGCCAGCTGAAGAATACCTTAAACAGACAGTTCGCCCAAAAATGAGAATTCTGTCATTAATTACTTACCTTCATGTCGTTCCACATCCGTAAGACCTTTGTTCATCTTTTTTTTTTTCTTCTTTTTTCCCCTGATATTACAGGAAATAGCCCAGCATTTTCTCAAACATAAATTAATAGAACTAAAGCACAGTGTTTTC
The DNA here is from genome assembly GCA_003731715.1 of Anabarilius grahami. Lineage (NCBI taxonomy): Eukaryota > Metazoa > Chordata > Actinopteri > Cypriniformes > Xenocyprididae > Anabarilius > Anabarilius grahami. The sequence goes on from RJVU01071404.1 coordinate 1,227,235, forward strand.
CAGCATGCTGTCCTCTTATTAAAGGGATAGTTCACCCAAAAATTTACATTCTGTCATCATTATTCACTCTCATGTTGTCCCAAACCCATAAGACTTTTGTTCACCTTCGAAACACAAATAAACTGAACCTCCACTGAAAGTCTATTCACCTAAAAATGTGATGGTTTAATCATAAAGACATTGTAGAATAAATTTGTATGAATCAAGAGGTTTAATCTAAGTCTTCTGAGAAGACATGATCGATTTACTGTATACGATGAACAGAATTTTTATTTTTGGGTCAACTAAACCTTTAATGGTGTGGTACAAATGATGGGCAGTATCCGGTGTACACAAATATACTCCTTTTTTTTTTTGGAAATTCCTCCCTAAAAGACACAAAGGCACATTTACAGAAAACATTCTCTGTGGGGTTAAAGGGGCTCACTTTGAAGTTTTTAATGGAACCTGTAAATAATTCATTACATTCAAGTTTATTGTGGCAAAGATGTGAGAAGTGTGGAACCAGAAGAATCCCAATTGGGGCATGGTATTCAAATAGATACCAAACATACCAGAAGAATAAAAACAAACAATGGGACTTATTCATGAAACACAAGCAGAGGGAATTTCTGTGTAAATCACTGTATAAATCCATTTGTAAATAAACCGTCCACTTAAATTGAATGCTACATTTTTTCATTTGTTTGTTTTTGGAAACAGATTTACACAGAAATTTGTTTATCTTGTGTTTTACAGACACAAACAAAAACTACCTAAAATTACTTTTATGAAATGGAACCCATCAAAGCAGAGTGACTTTAGCCCAAGAAAAATTCCTTTTTTGAGATATGACTGCTTGTTAATACAAAGAGTAGCAAACCAGTTCAAGACAGCATGTGAAAACATACACTGCAGTCAATGATGTGACACAAAAAAAAGATGTGTAAAATAGATCAGACACATTCTATTCACTTTAACCAACAAAGTGCATATATTTCATTTAAAGTTCTGCCACAGTTAGGAATAAAACAGGTGGGTGTTTCTTCAAACTAAAGGCCATTTTTTTTTTAATTAAAACTAACAGAACAGAACTTTCTTTTCTTTTTGTTAGATGAAATTCATATTAAAAGTGCTGTCCTTTAGTTATGGTCTCATTTGCTTAATTAGTCAACACTCATCATAAAAATTGACATCTTTCCCCAAAGATTGTCAGTCCAACCTTTGCATGGTCATTCTCTTCCTTCTTGTTTTCATACAAATAGATGATTCTTGAGAGGCTACATCTGTCTGAGTGTGAAGAAATGGGCTGGCTGACGATATACGTGTAAACTTGAGAGTAAAATGAGCAAGAAGGGTTGGGGCTCGGCAACAGTTAGACCTCAGATTTATCAACATTCCCTCCAACCCATTCACAATTACTGCCAAAATTATTTAGCAGAACGAGTCAGACTGACTGAGCCAGGAATAAATAAGTAAATAAATGTAATACACTGGCATCCCACAGGTGGATCATCCCGGCAGGAATTCTTACACAGCTCCAGATGGCCAGACCGCTATACCGTCCCTATTGTCATTTTCAGAGTAAGCCTGCTCAAGCAATGCTGGTTGATATTTGTCCATTGTTGCATGTTATAACACCTGTTGAGATAATCATGAATATGCTTTGAATAGCTAATCTGCCCCCATCACCACTCTCCACTGAGTTTTGAGTCAACATACTGTACAATTGTCTGGAAATAACCGCATGTGAAATATGAGGACCAATTTAATATCAGCGTATGAACATTTTGGTATTGATTAAAGAATGAGGTCAGGTTTCATTACATTAAAAGCCCCTAAATACACCCAAAGAGGTTTTAAAATTGAGAATATGTACTCGAGAGTGCCGTATGACATTATCATGTCAGTTTCACTGCTTGTGCTTCCACCATTTAAGTCTCATCATAGATGCTGAGAGCATCTGGGCAAACTAATATAAATACGGGAACTGCAAGCTAAAAATTAGACAAATCAAATAAATTCAAGAAAGCCGAATTTTCATTGCCAGTGTTGTACAAGTGATAACAGGAGAGGAAATATTCAAAAGCTTGTCTTTGTGTACAAATGAATATTCAAGGGCGATTCTGATGTGGCAACCAATGACTTCATTCACAGATCAAACAGAGCAGTGTAAATATGCAAAACAGGTTTGAGATACAAATAAAATAATGTTCCGCAGCAGGGTGCAAAATTAATGTTTTATGTGTTTGAGGAGCGGAGAAGAGTCTTAGTCTAGCACTTGCTGTCAAGTCAGAGCCAATAGAGTATTAATAGCCTGTGCATAGCTCTTCACCATTTAGAACATGAGATTCTAGCTAAATGACTGAAAAATCTGAGAGTCCACATAACTACGATAAACTTTATAACCTGTAAGTTCATGAAAACATAATGTAAATCACTTTCCGCTTCAGATGCGCCCGCTCTAATGACAGACAAATCACATATGTCCGAAATTCTCTGAAATTTGCTGGTCAAAAACCTTGCAACTTCATTTGAGCTTGATTTTGGTTGTTAATGTTAATATAATGACACAAGTAAGTGTCGGACCATATATAAAGCCACATTATCAACTTAAAAGAATGAACATGAAAAGTAACAGTTCTGGACATTCAAGGTTTTTGCCTGACAGAGACTATATATATACTGTATATATTATGCTCTTATGAGAATGCTCAACAAAATGGGCATTTTGGCATAATTGTGTGTTATCGTTTGTTCAAGTGTGAAAGAGAACTCGATACTGGCGTGCATCTTTCTGTAAACACGAGTGATGTGTGTCACACAGACACGACATTCACAGACATCGCGTTTTCATTTGTCTTTTGGTGCTTGGATGGTTTAAAAGCATTTGCGTGAATAAGAGCGTGATATAATGTAACACTAGCTAGCAAAATTATGATGGAAAAACGGGTGCTGCGTTAATTGCTTTAAATATTTTTAATGTTTTAAACTGAAAGAAATATATATATATATATATATATATATATATACAGTATCTCACAGAAGTGAGTACACCCCTCACATTTTTGTAAATATTTTATTATATCTTTTCATGTGACAACACTGAAGAAATGACACTTTGCTACAATGTAAAGTAGTGAGTGTACAGCTTGTATAACAGTGTAAATTTGCTGTCCCCTCAAAATAACTCAACACACAGCCATTCATGTCTAAACCGCTGGCCACAAAAGTAAGTACATGGATGAGGATGCCCCACAGATGCTCAATAGGGTTTAGGTCTGGAGACATGCTTGGCCAGTCGATCACCTTTACTCTCAGCTTCTTTAGCAAGGCAGTGGTCATCTTGAAGGTGTGTTTGGGGTTATTATCATGTTGGAATACTGCCCTGCGGCCCAGTCTCTGAAGGGAGGGGATCATGCTCTGCTCATTCATGGTTCCCTCAATGAATTGTAGCTCCCCAGTGCTGGCAGCACTCATGCAGCCCCAGACCATGACACTCCCACCACAATGCTTGACTGTAGGCAAGACACACTTGTCTTTGTACTCTTCACCTGGTTGCTGCCACACACGCTTGACACCATCTGAACCAAATAAGTTTATCTTGGTCTCATCAGACCACAGGACATGGTTCTAGTAATCCACATCCTTAGTCTGCTTGTCTTCAGCAAAATGTTTGCGGGCTTTCTTGTGCATCATCTTTAGAAGAGGTTTCCTTCTGGGACGTTAGCCATGCAGACCAATTTGATGCAGTGTGCGGCATATGGTCTGAGCACTGACAGGCTGACCCCCCACCCCTTCAACATCTGCAGCAATGCTGGCAGCACTCATACATCTATTTCGCAAACACAACCTCTGGATTGACGCTGAGCACGTGCACTCGACTTTTTTGGTCGACCATGGCAAGGCCTGCTCTGAGTAGAACCTGTCCTGTTAAACCGCTGTATGGTCTTGGCCACCGTGCTGCAGCTCAGTTTCAGGGTCTTGGCAATCTTCTTATAGCCTACGCCATCTTTATTTTTTGCATTTTTGTATTTTTGTATTTTATTTATATAGCACCAATTTAATACAACGTTAGTTGTCCAAAGTGCTTCACGGTGACAAAAGAAAACAAAAGTATAACTAAAAAAAAATAATGTAGAGCAACAATTCTTTTTTTCAGATCCTCAGAGAGTTCTTTGCCATGAGGTGCCATGTTGAACTTCCAGTGACCATTATGAGAGAGTGAGAGCGATAACACCAAATTTAACACACCTGCTCCCCATTCACACCTGAGACCTTGTAACACTAACGAGTCACATGACACCGGGGAGACACCCATTTGACACGCATTTTCACTTAGGGGTGTACTCACTTTTGTGGCCAGCGGTTTAGATATTAATGTCTGTGTGTTGAGTTATTTTGAGGGGACAGCAAATTTACACTGTTATACAAGCTCTACACTCACTACTTTACATTGTAGCAAAGTGTCATTTCTTCAGTGTTGTCACATGAAAAGATATAATAACATATTTACAAAAATGTGAGGGGTGTACTCACTTCTGTGAGATACTGTATATATATATATATACACATAGGAATATGGACATTACTATTTAGTTTGAAGGGTTTGAAGGCAGTGAATGTGACAGTTAAGTTAATGAATTTTAATTTAAATTCCATGCAGCTCTATCAGACATCTCCTATCAGAACTTGAATACTTCAACAAACATCTATATAATGAAGCCTTAACATTGAGAGCTACTCTAAACACTGAACAGACGAATGAATATACATTTGAATTTGTTTTGCGATGCACGGGAATGAATAATCTAATCACGTTTGCTGGCAGTTCCTTCATGCAAGCATTTTTTAGATTAAATGTTTTCCAGCAAACATTTAAACACACATTACATTATAATTTGCACACATCAGTAGTCAGGAAGCGAGAGAGAAACGAAGAGAAAAGAACCAAAAAAAAAAACAACAAGATTTTACTCCTTCATTCCTATTCAAATTTATTTATTTCTGCACACTCTTTTTTACAGATACAGAACCGTGTGATTTGAAAAATTTCCCGCATCTTTGAACATCCTCACCTCTCCGATAATAGAATGCATGAATCTTCCTCCGAGTGGAGTTACTAAACAACAACAAAAAAGCAGTTGATGTATTTATCCTAGTCTCTCCATTGCAGTATCACTAAGATTGTGTTTTGTATGCGCACAGACACACACCAAAGAGAAAGAAAATGCGAGTTATGATCCATGACTATATCCTAAGTCTTTAGGCGGATGTCAAGGCCTCCTCGTGTGACTTAGAAGTTAGCAGAATTATCTAATGAAAACAGATAATACATATGGTTGTGTGAAGATATTAAAGTGCCAGTGTCAGAGTGGCTATCTGGTATAAAACATGACATGTAGAGACACCGCTGACTCACACCGTACACACAACGACTGATGTTCAAAAGGAGCTGCACGCGCTTCCAGATCAAAATCTCATAGAATGTTGGATATGCTTGACATGACAGACGAGTACAGTCACAGACCCCTCTTCCACCTGCTCTCGTTCACCTTCACAAGAAAACCGAATATAAATATATAAAAAAAGACTTGCTGCATTTTGACATGACATGCATGGCAAGTACACCGCGGACAACCAGAAAAAGCCCACAGTTGCCTCAGTCATTGTAAATTGAAATACTGAGTTAGACCGCAGAGGCTGAGTGCAAAATGACATTTCAGCTATCTAGAGACTCCTGCAATGTAAAGATTCTATTGGGAGAATAAGTGATGGGAAGCTTTTTCTCCTTGATGCTTGTCTCGTTGTTTCCTTCTTTGTTTGCTTACTAAGGCATAGACTTGACATTTCAATATAGGCAGTCCAAAAATTATTTAAAGGGATAGTTCACCCAAAAATGAAAATTCTGTCATCATTTACTCCCCCTCAGGTTGTTCCAAACCTGTATACATTTATTTGTTTTGCTGTACACAAAGGAAGATATTTGGAAGAATGTTTGTAACCAAGCAGATCTCGCCCCCCATTGACTACCATAAGCCGCATTTCCACCGAAATTATCCAGAATAATTTGTCCCAGGAAAGAGAGGTGTAGAATAAAGGTGAAATATATGAAAAATATGGATTTAAAAAAAAAAACGAAGCATTAAGACCTATTGCTAGCTGCGTTTCCATAGCAGTCCAAAGTACCGTGAAGATAGTCCAGTGACGTAGGACTGTGCGCGACTTTCCAGGTCCCGCTGGATTTTGTCCTCCGCATATAAGCTTAATAAAGCCTGAACCTCATCATGAAAATGATGAAAATCATGAAAAGGAGGAAAAAACGTCCATCAGTCGTATTTTTTAAACTCCATTGTTGATTCGAATAGAAAACAACTCTTAATGCATGCACTGCAGCAGACTTTAGAAAAACGATGGTTGAAATAAAATGCTGCGTGGAGTCAACCAATCTAAATGCTGCCTGAACTCAACCAATCAGCATGTTCAGCGCCCAAGTCCCACCCCCGATTGTTCTGGAACTTTGAAAAAGTACTACCTTGCGAGCAGGAAATTTCAGAGGGGGAATTTTTTACCCGAAACTTCATTTAGACCCTGGTTCCTGCGGTCGAAACACATTGAGTTCCACCCCAAAGTTCCTAGGTCCTGGAGAAAGTTCCTGTGGTGGAAACACGGCTATAGTATTTTTTTTTCTTACTATGGTAGTCAATGGGGGCGAGATCTGCTTGGTTACAGACATTATTCCAAATATCTTCTTGTGTACAGCAGAACATAGAAACTCATACAGGTTTGGAACAACTTGAGGGTGAGTAAATGATGACAGAATTTATATTTTGGGTGAACTATCCCTTTAAATTCAGAAATCAAAAACATGCTCATCATAAACAAGATGTATTCAAGTCAATTTAGGTACGAAGTACATTTTTGATGTTTTAATTTTAAATTAACTGAATACTGCAAATTAATAGATTCAGTAACATATGAACAACGCCACTGACCTATTAATCTTTATATTTGGTAGAGGTAAGAGACCACAAGTTTTCTTCAGAGACTATTTTGAGTAGGGGGTCTAAAAATCTTTTGGTCTAAACCATGTTTCCTGATGCACAGTGTGAGGCGAGACAGAAGCAGCAAGACATCAGTTAAATTCAACTCAGATTTGACAGGATGCGTTTAGAATGAATGCGGGGGGCCCAAGCTTGACTTGTTCCGACTGTTGGGTCACCACGTCCGTCATGGTTGCCCTGGGGTGAGTTAATCGGTTTCTCTCTATGCACTGCTGCCTGAGGTGGTGGAGCGAGAAAGTACAGCCGCCATTTTCCCAACAATTTCACACCCGTTCTGCTTTAGAATACTGGACAGCGTGAGACAATCCATATTCTCTCTATGACTAATTTCAATTACAGCGATCCAAGCAGGTTCTATGATCTCCAGTGCACGAAGAATAGGTGTTTAATCCTACATTACAGCATGCAAAATATCACCCAAGTTCCTGTAATCTTGACCATTTACCAACACTGAGCATAAACAGACACATGCTGCTAAGAGAAAAAATACCATGGCTTTGCTAAGATAGGCAGCAAAATCAGCATTGGCATATCCCACACAAATCCGTTTTTTTTTTTTTTTTTTTTTTTTTTT
>RJVU01071404.1:1234859-1249074 GCA_003731715.1 Anabarilius grahami
CTGCCTGAACAGCATTAAAAATAATAAAAACTAAAACAAAAGCATTCTGATGTTTACTGATCCAAACCTGATTTCAAGTACTTGTTTATTTTAATTAATTATTCATTCCTCATATGCAGAACTATGACCTTCACCATGTAGTGAATTTAATCATTGGTTTTAGACATATTTTGGGAAATAAAATTTTTGCAGCATTAAAAAGTTTGTGTACTGTATAGCCCAACTTTGTGTACAAATCAGTTAAAATGGATAATTAAAAAACTGATAATTAACACAATCGTTATTTCGTTAAATGATAGCATGCTTCTCAGTAAAGCACATAATATATGGCTCATCTTGACAGCTGTCTTTCAAAGCACAATTTAAAAACCATGAAAGATGGATGGGCATAAGATAGCACGTAGACTTTGTGTTACAGCCACTATTCAGATTTAGACACATTTATGGCCTCATGTCATTCGGGAAGGCCTGATGGGCTGAACAATAGCAGAAGTTTCCAGACAAGTCTCTCACCACCTTATCAGTCTTGAGACTGACAAACAGCTCTTGTCAAAATGTTAGTGGTTAATGTGATTCTAGGTGGCAGATATACTAGCGAGGCAGCCTTGTGAATGCAGGTTAAGTTGTGTTGTAGTAAGGCTGGTCATCTTGAATGGGACACTGAGGATCAATCTTCTTTATGTGGATGCAGCACGCCAGTTTAACAGGCTTCAAACTGACCCCCATGCTCCAATTCAGCAGTTGTTTGACAACACGTAAAGATATGACAATCTGTGAAATGGAGTATAGGCTGTTAAATGTCTCCATATATAGTATAACTGTCAAAACCTCTACTTATGGATTGTGGTACAGTCCGATAATGTTTAACCAACTGTTTAATTAAATTTTTTGGTGGATTTCTTTAGGTAAAAATTTAATTTACAGTGATTTTGTGTTAGGTAGGCACAACTCTCCAACACAATTTTACATTTTGGTGAATTGGTGTCTAATTTGGATGTGCCTGAGACAGAATTCGGAATTCGGAAAGGAAATAATAGATTTTACGGAGCCCCTAAAGGGACATGGTGTTGGAAAAAAAAGATTTAAAAATACTTTTGCATTTATATCGTTGGGTAATTATATTGTATATCATTTGTGGGCATCAGGGAGCCACTATCAATATTGAAATTGCTTTTGAATGCATGCTCGCTTTTTACTTTTGCTTTCGAATTCGAGATCACGCATACTCTCTGTATAGAAAGCGGTGGTACTGACCACACATTTTTCAGACATCTGTTGTGGACCAAATCCACCGCTATCATCCCATCAGTCATCTCTCATTACTCTCTTGATGTGATAAGGGAAATCTGATGTACTGTAATGTAGCCGACTACCGTAGAATGTGTTATTCATTTTCTGTGCCTTTCCATATTTGATATTTAGCTTTGGGCACATCCCTACTAACTTGTATGAATTCATACAATCTCATTCATTTTTGATCTGCTTATGCGAGGTTATGTTTAGGGGTGGACCTCGGGGCTTACTTTTTTTTCTAAAAAGCATTTTCCTTTAAGATTCGCATCTTACGAATTCATACAAAATTGCCACCTCGTAAATAGTTAAGTTTATTTATAATTTTATAAATGTATATTTTATTAAATAAATAAATCCACAAATGCATTATTTAAACACCATATTTCAAAAGATCTTCCTACAGTGTTGTGTAATGCTGGTAGCTGTTATTAAAATATCTATATGCTATGTCAGCTGTTATTAAATCATCTATAGTCACCTAAAATAGTCACAAACAGAATAAAAAAAGTGTAACAAGAGTATTAAAAAAAGTAAAAAGAGTGTAAGAGACTAGGGTATTGTGCAACAAGAAAGCTGAGGAATTTGAGTCAAATTTATTATAGGTTTTCCTTTCCATCGAATAGACAACAGAACAACAGAAAATAGCAGGAATCTGGATTGATTCTGTTAAACAAAACCGATAATTAAACCACACTAATGTGTATGGCTTGTTAAATAACATGAATATAATAGCAAATTGTGATCTGACATTACTATTAAAGGGCATATATGAGTATCATTGGTTTAAAAAGGACAGGTGGCGTGAAGGGGAAACCTAGTGATTCAGGAGTAAAGGCAACCACACACTATGATTTTGGGTCCAGTTCTCTCCCCTTCTGACAATCCTTGGTAAAGTCCAGATGGCTCTATAGATTATCTTATTTCCTGTGGTGTGAGGTGAATTTCCTGTGTTGTGAGGTGTGTTAAGAATGATTGAATCTGCTCAAAAGAACATCGGGGTTGCACCAATTTCAAATTGTAAATATCCAACATTGAATATTTATGATCAGAAATCCTGTTGTGTGGGGGCAACCCAGAGGTCAAATGCGCACACACGTGTAGACTGTCATGCGGAACGAAACAATACCCAACCAGAAAGTGAGCTGACGAAAGACTGAAGACTCCATGACTTCATCCAAACCCTTTTCTCTAGTCTAGTGGCCGTCAAACCAAACATTTGTCCTCTTTAAACCTTGAGCCCTGAGGTGAGACATACTATACATTAGTATCTGTAGCTGTAGATGTGCAGACTAAGGGTTTGGGACCGGTAAAGAACTGTGGCGTTCCAGTCTATTGGATGTTTTATGACCACCGGGTGAATTTGCCAAAGGTTGAGCAAGAGAAGAAATATGTTCTGTTTTTTTCTGAAAGGAGGAATAGAAAGTGGGTGGAAAAGGACAGTAAGAGATAGAAAGAAATGCCTAGAGGGAGGTATGGGATGCAAACGTCTCTCTAGGTGGGTTTAATGGTTTATGCATCTGCAGCTTTTCACTTTAGATCAATTTGATGACCATAGCCTGAGACACTTGTAAAACATGCCACAGGTCCCTTTGTACAATGGTGAGAGATTTGTTTACCTCAAAATGTATTCAAGGCCTAAACAAAAGTGGGTTAAGAAAATGAAGTAGAGTAATTACAACACTTTTCAAGAGCCTGCACCTTGGACAATTCTGGAAAGAGCTTGATTTTTCCTGGAATCCATAAAGTGGTCATTTTTTTGATGTGCACAAATTGGTCCACTTCATGCTAAAGTGCTCAGGGTGGCAGTGCCAAACAGGGTTAGAGTCTTCATATGCCATCTTGATGGTGATTAAGAGCAAACAACTGAAGTCAACAGGGGCTTAGCTTTAATGAAATACATTTAAGTTAACATTTTTAGGTTTATTCAGGGTTTTTTTGTTTTTAGGATGTTTATTGAAGGTCACGAGGATGAAGCATAATGTGGTACACCAAGCCGGAGAAGCTGGCAAGCGCAAAGTAAAAAGGGAAAAATAAAAAAGACACAACAAAAAAGATGGGAGTAAAGCAGGAGAGATGGAAGTGTATCTATTTAAGGGGACAACCACTGAGATATTTGGCCACTCGCCGACTGAAGCCTTTTTGTCCTAACTTGAGTTGACAATACGAAATTTAAATTTACTATACTTGCATTCTGCAGGCTTTACTGGCTCTGGACTCTTATATTTAGGCTGCTCAATAATTAATATTCTGAGGAAACAAAGTGTAAATTCAACTCATGAATTTATAAAACACGAAATGCATATTTATATAATCCCATCCAAATGTATTACATGCTGTTTCGGTAGAAGTACACAAATAATGTCTTTGCCAGACTGATTTTGAGAATTATTTATTCTAAGACTGCTGTCATTTCCCAGAACACTGCATGGTTCCAGAGCTTGTTCCTCTGAGCCAGTAAAGCCCCCTACTTCTTTGACAACACGTCACATGGTGAAGTTGAGTCATGGAGTGCTTCTGTTTACCAGTTTCTCAGAAAAGCTCTAAATGAGAGGCTGCCCTGTCACTAGTGATGCAGCCAAACACCCTGTTTCTCCAAATATCAAATGGACTCTGGGACAAAGCAGATTCAAAAAACCTATCAAAGCTCAGACCAATAAGGACACTTACTCTGAGCTACAACTTGACATTTAAAAGTCTAGAGCAGCAACAATCTGATCTTATAAGCTGTATGGCAGAAACAGAATCTGAGATACGTTATTCGTGAATTGTCACAATGGGTAGCCTACACTTGTGGTTCAGTTAATGAAAAAAATCATACCATCATAGAAAATGTCTATGGTAGCATGCAGAGTTTTCTAACAAGGCCTTAATATTTATAGACACTGGGGTGAACAAGTCTACTCAAATCCAAATAAGTGGGGTCATGCTTCAAAATGGCTACCATTTTTGCCTCATATTTACATGTAAAAAAAATTATAATAATAACAATTAGCTGATTCTTACCAGTTTATCATCTCCAATATGTAAAAATAATACTTTTATCTAAAAACAAAACAAAACAAAAATGAAGGAAAACTTTTTTTTTTACTCCACAGAACAACACAACAATGTTTGTCAGAACAAATCTCGGACGGACGGACAGACAGACAGATAGATAGATAGATAGATAAATCACTTCCCACAAAAACATTAAGCAGCACAACTATTTTAAACATTCAAAATTATAAGAAACATTTCTTGAGCACCAAAATCAGCATATTTTGGTGGATTTTTGGTAGGATCATGTGACAATGAATTAAAAAAAAAATGTATTTTTAAACAAATAACATTTTACAATATTACAGTATTTACAGTTTTACAGTATTTTGGTCAAATAAACGCAGCTTCAGTGAGCATAAGACACTTCCTTCAAAAACACAAACATTTTTTTAAAGGTATAAATATAATATGGCTTGAGATGGCACAATGCAATTGTTTTTTTGTTTAAAATTACTTTCATCTTGTCAGCCAATATGGCTTTTTCAACTGCTGATTAACCTTACATTTGGTTCCCACTTCATTTTAAATATGCATATCATGCAGTAAAGCCTTGCTTTCTAAGATAAATGAAAGACTTTTTGCTGTTTTATGTATCAAAAAAAAAAGGAATGTTGCATCTGAATAAGCATTTAACTGACAATTCATTCTCTGCACTCTGTATACTCTCTGTATACACTCTGTTTACTTGTTTTTCTCCAAACCCACAAGCAAACAAAGAGACAACAGTATCAATATGTCTGAATCTGCTAATCAAAAATACTGGATCGAGTTTGAAAAGGATATTCATTTCTTTGGAATCCTTTCATTTAATACGATGTCTGTTTTTTGAGTCAGTTTAGAAATTCATTTATATTTATGTGTTTGTGTGTAATAGTGAGTTTGTACGCTGGGCAGGATGTCAGTCTGTCATATTAAGAGGAAGGGAAGCCCTTGCGGGGAATGAGTGGCTAAAAGAGAGACAGAAACTGTGTGTATGTGTGTACTGGTAAAGTGGCAGTGGTGGCAGAAGGATGAAAATTGATTTATTGCAGCGGTGATGAGGAGCGGCGTGCGGGCGGCTCTGGGGAAGCGGACTGCGGCAACATAAAACAGAGCTTTTGATAGTAATTGCTGTGGGGGTCCCAAAGGACCTGCTAACATCGACCAAATTTATGCATCCCTGACATAGAACCCCTCTCTAATTTTGCTTCTCGTAAGTTAGTGCCTCAGTATAAGTCTCCAGGTCTTTGCCCACACTTCTCTCTCCTCAACGTCTCCCTGCCATTCCAAGTTTGAGTGAGGAAAAGAGCTTTACTCCAATATAATACAGGTTGCAGTCTGTTTAACGATTCTGAGGTCTGCCATGCTTGAGCTCCTCAATGCCCAAGGCAGTAATACAATGTCCACTGTATTTTACAACCCCAAGATTTCAGTTACACTGGAAAATAACTTATATTCTTATGGAGCATTAAATATTTACAGTAGTTATGTCTCTGGTGATGTGTGTGGGTGGAGAGGCTTTGTGAAAACTAGTAATAACCAGACAAGAATTTATAGCATTAAGTTTCTGTTGGGCAAATTACCTGAAGAGTTGTGGCACTTTTGCAAACCTTTAACCACTATCCGCCTGCAATCTGGTTTAACTAGACACGAAATGTGCTAAAATATTGCAGCATTGTAAGTATTAAAATTAAATTGATAATTCACAGTATGGTTAACATTAGTAAATGCATAAGGTTTCATGAACTAACAATTGAACAGTCTTTACAGCATTTCTTAAAAGAGGTTACTGTTCATTTTAAAATATACTATTGCATTCTGTAATCATTTACTCAGCCTCATGTCATTCCAGACCTGTATGACTTCTGCAAAACGCAAAAGAAGATATTTTGAAGAATGTTAAAAACCGCGACAATTGACTTCCATAGTATGGACAAAAATACTGAGAAATGTATTATCTTCAATTATTAAGCTACAATTATCTTTTATTTTCCACAGAAGAAAAGTCATATACAGGTTTGGAACTAATTACAGTAAATGAGTAAATGATGATAATTTTCATTTTTAGGTGAACTATCGCTTTTATTCATGTTTGTTCATAATACCTTCATGTTAATTTATACAACTTGAAATGTTATAAATGACTTATATGCAGTAATGAACATTAACCTTGATTAATACATTCTGTATTATATGCCTTTTATATACAAAATAAAAATATTCAAATAAATTAAATATATTATGAATATATTAGTGAAATAAACACTTTGCAATATGATTCCATTTGTGAACGTTAGTTCACAACTAACAAATAAAAGATACTTAGCATACTAAAGCATTTATTAATTTTAATACAACATTTCCTTATACATTATTAAAATCAAAAGTTGTGTCTGATAATATTATTTCATGGACCTAAGGTAACATGAATTAACAATGAACAGATGTGTTTTCTACCTAATGTTAACAAAGATTGGTACACTGTCATTGTTACATACTGTATGTTACATGTAGTTACGATAGTAATAACTATAAATTATGCATAATTACATGACACTAAACCTAAACCAAACCAAACCCTAAACCTAATCCTATAGTAAGTACATGTAGTTATTACTCCTATAGTAAGTACATGTATTACTCAGTATGTGATGTATAATTACAGCGTAACTAAGACACCTAAAAATAAAGTGTAACCAAATATTAATTTAAAACATTTAGTTCATGATATCTTATGTTAACAAACTGAACCTTATAGTAAAGTGTTCATGTTAAGGTTTTGTCATTCTATTCAGCATATATGGCTCTTTTACAAAATACAATTTGCCTGGCACAATTGATGTTATCCTATTAGCGCCTGCTTTTTGCTATTTTATTGAAAATGGAGATGTATTTTTATTGATCAAGGTAGTGGTAAATCAAATGATGGAGGAGAGCACTATAAAAGTGCATATATTCAAACTCTATGGGTAGTCTTTCATCATTTTAAAGAGCTAATTCAGATGTCAGGGTCGCAGTGTTGGAGCAGTATAGCGATGATAAAATATGCCAGATTGGGGAAGTCAAATTATGTGCAGCACTAACTTGTTGATTAACTTGTTCCCTTGATCACATAACCAACCAATCAGCTGCAGCTCTTCTGTTTGATAGGAGTTAAGAGTGGCCTTTTTACATTCCCTGTCTCTCACTATAACACACTTCCCTTGGGGAAAACAAACTTATGATGAAACTTAGCATTTTTTTTGTGATGGCTTGAGAACAAGATACAGTACATTCATTTTTATTCAAATACTATGCTTTGTTCAAATGTGATTCCTTGTCACCATTTTATTGAAATACGCCCTAATGTACAATCAATCCATTTTCACACTTCAACAGTTTTGTTGCAATTACAAACACTCTTTTTAACAGTAAACAGTGGAATGAGCTACTAACAAACCTGCTGAGTTGTTGTAAAAGATTCTGCCAGCTGCCAGCAACACACACAACCATAAAGAACTGCAAAGACAGAAGAAGAAAACATGCCCGAAGGCTGCAGTTTGGAAAAACAAAAATGAATCTAATCAAAATGAGAATATGACTCGTTAGCAAAATTACCAAGCTGGCGGCTATGGCTGTTTCCCTCATATCATGGCAGTGTAATCCGGGTCTCTATTCAAATAACTAGAGATGGGGGTGAGAATCTTTTTACAACACAGCAATTAAAAGATAACGACTAATTAAACATCATTCTTAAATAATTGGCAAGAGATTATTAAGCATAACAAGTGACCATGATGGCCCATGTATGAAATGTTACATTGTGTAATGCCAAAGAATTTAAATGACACATCCAAAATATTTTTATATTAATACCCGACTGTGCGGCTGGGTCAGGGACACTTTTGTCCCTGTAGATATACTGAAATTAAACTCTCTTAAAACACATTTCACACACTCTAGTTTGATTTGTCCATCAGTGGATTCAGGCTACATGCATCACAGGAGAATTATATCATTTTTAATCAGAGAAAATTACTTTATATAATATATTCAAATTGCGCCTTGTATTTAACAACATTACTAAATGTTATGGTGGAAATTATTTTTTAAATAATTTTTTTTAAAAATCAACTCCCAGTCTTGTTAAGGATAATTTTGTACCATTTACAGTACAGTTCAAAAGTTTTTGGTCAGTAAGATTTTTTCTCTTTTTTACTTTTATTTAGCAAGGACACATTAGATTGATCAAAGGTGACGTTAAAGGGGGTCATATGATGCTTTTTAATGTCTTCCTTTCCTTTGGTGTTTAATTTATCTGTTTGTGCATGTACATGATCTGCAAAGTTACAAAACTCATAGTCTCCCACAAAGCAATTTATTCTATCTAACAGAGAACACTGATCCAGACCTACTTAAAACGCCTTGATTCAAGTCCAGATATTCCACAAACATCTACGTCACAATGCAAAATATTAGCATAATGGACAAAGCTTCAGTGAATTGTAGTGTTGTTGCACGTAACGGAGATGCTGTGTGTTTGGATGCGAATGCAAACCTGCTTTGTTTGGCCTTACGAAAATGGATGAAATTAGAAAACAGATGTTAAGATTTATATGTTATTTACACTGTTCCTGAGCAGTACAACCCAAAAGTTTGCTTGGGCACTGTACATTTTACAGAGGACAGCTTCCTGAACCTGGGAGCGTACAACTTTGTATGGCTACATACAAAGACTACTTACCGCTGTGAAATGTTCTGCTCAAGTCGTGTTTGCAAAGTTGGTTCCGATCGATCGGCTTGATCATCCACATATTCAGAATCCGACTCGGGCTCAAAACTGATATGGTAAAACATTATTAACTGTGTGTTTTCAAATGCTTAAAGCCATGGAAGCTACGACGCTTGAGGTATTTGGTCAATCACAATGCACTGGGTCTGCTGGCCAATCAGAGCATTCAGAGCTTTTCAGAAGGAGGGGCTTTGCATAAATCAGTGTGTTTCAGACAAGCTGTTTTTTGAACATTAATGCATGTTAACATTCACCCTATCATATGACTTCGGAGGAGGTGTGGTATTGCTCACATTTTGTATGGACTGCTATAATGGTGCTTTTCAGTGTTCAGTGTTGTAACAGTGTTCAGAATCTGTCTCTTCATGTTAAATGGAAGAAATAAAATCATGCAGGTCTGGATCGATGAGTAAATGATGTTAGTTTTTTCAATTTTGTGTGACCTATACCTTTAAGGAACACTGTCTGCAGCAGAGTCATGATGAAATGCAGACAGTCTGTGGGAAAATAGTCAAGATGGCTAATTCAGCAACACCATGATGACTCATAGAAAACCAGGCTTCAATAATTGATGTTCCTCTCCTCTATAATCAGCGAACTCTAGGGAATCAGATGCCTGAGAGTGGGAAACTAAATAAAAAGTCTATGTGTGTGTGTGTTGCATTAATGCTGTGAAGAAGAGAGAGAGAACAGAGAGAGAGAGAGAGAGACAGTGAGACAGTGATGGTGTTAGTGAACCAGCACTATAGCCAAGATTTGACAAATGTCTACAACAAAGTGCTTAGAGGAAGATTTATCCCTTCAACATCTCCACATCTAATAAAAGTTCAGCAAACTCCTACGACTCATACATCATGGGTCAAAATCGAAAGCGCACAGGGATTTGTTGTCTGTGAAGAATGATACATCATGACACTTTTGTAAAAACATCAACCAAATATAGAGAAACAAGTTCTGAGCTTTGATTTCTGAGATGTAAAACTTGGATTACGAAGGTTTCACTTCTGTTCAGTGCCAAAAGGGTACTGAGGCATTAGATCCTTTAGTTAGAGGTTTAAAATTCAGGTGTGAGAGTAATGCCAACATAAGCCACTACTGCTCAGTGCCTGTCCATCAGCTTGCCAGGCGGCTAGCATCAGTATTCCGGGCAGAGGCCTGCCTGTCAGGCTTTATTAGGGAGCTAAACTGGGGCACTGCCACTCCAGCAAGCTTAGGGTTCTGTCACCTAGCAAACACACGTGAACCACAAGCCACATTATCTCTGTAACCGAAAGTCTCGGGTCTCTGTGAGCAAAGCTACTGGAAAACAAAGCCAAAACTGAAGGCTGGGTGGTATGATATATATTAGGGATGGTAAGATTCACAGATTTGCATCGGTGCATTGGCATAAAAGTTAGCGATGCATCGATTTTAAAAAAGTGTGCATTGGATGCAAGTTAGCATTTGTATCGCGATGCATCGTTTGTAACATATTTTCATCTGTAAACAACGATTTATTTATATTATAAATTAATTATTAGTAGGTGTGCTATACTTTTACTATATAGAAAGTGACCAATAATTTGTGACCAATATTTTATATGTAGATTGATTTCTCCTCTGTACACTGTTTCTCAAACGCATTCTCTCATCACCACTGCTGCTATATGAATATGAATGAAGCCCTTTATTTGTCACTAGTCACAGGTACCAGCGAAATTGTGACTTATCACAACACTACAGAGACCGAGGCGTCTATGACTTAGTGTTGTGAATATGACTTATCACAACACTACAGAGACCGAGGCGTGTCTTGAGAGTCACATATAGAGTAACATGGCACTACAAGGCCTGTTTGTGAAAGGGCCATGTGTTAGAAGTCAGAAAAGCACTTTATGAGCCAGATCCTGCCAGATCCTATTCCAGAAATTGTCAGATTTGGGATTTTTGCATTCTGGCATTTGTTTTTAAACGATCCGGCATTAACAAGTGCATTACAAGGTGACAGTGCGTGTAAGAGAGACAGAGCGAGCCAGGGTATATGCAGATGTATTTAGAGGTTATGTTTTGATATATTTTTGACAGCTTTCTTAAGTTCAAAATCATTCTCATTGGTTAGTGCTTACACTTTTTATTGTTTTGCGTGCAGTGAGTTGCATAAAGTTTGGATTGACCTGATGATTATTCTAATAAAAACAAGTTAATATCTTGAATGTCAAAAAGACAGTCAAGCATATTTTCATTTTTCATATCCGTGAATAAAGCTGATGGTGTTTCTGTTTAAAAGAGATCCCAAGAAGATGGAACTGCACCCCTGGACAATTGTGCTGTACTAATCAGGATAGCGAGGATAGACAGGAGCAAAGGGAGTTAGGTCAGTCAGAATCAGAAATCGATGTAATGTAAGAGGTAAGAGGCTGATTAATATTTGGTCTCAACGTAGCTACATACATGACAGAATAATACACTGGCTGTAGTTAGGGCCATGCAGAAACTTATGAATGATGCTCTTATAGTTGTGCCATCACCATTTAGTGATGTCATTGTATGTTCCGGGAAAACTGAAGTTGTATGGTCAGTGTTGGTCCCAGCATCTTTTAATTGCTGTTTTTGATCCGGCAATTATTCATTTACAAATTAAGCACTGCACGAAAAAGAAATTAATTTGTGGTCGCATGCTGTCAGAGAGGTGGCTTTCTATGTGCGTACTTCGGGTGTACTGGAGGTCTACCATCCTGCAGATTTCAGTTCTAACCCTGCTCCAACACACATGTCTGTAATTATCAAGCAGCGCTGAACACCATGATTAGCTGGTTCAGGTGTGTTTGATTGGGGTTGGAGCTAAAATCTGCAGGACGGTAGCCCTCCAGGACCAGGGTTGGACACCCCTGCTTTATGTAGTACTGTGCGGATATAAATAAACGATATAGTAAAATCTCGAACAATAGACAATTTATACCACGGTAATAATATATACTGTCATACCGCCCATCCCCACATAGTAGAGCTTTTCACACTTGAAATAGTTGGGTCATTCTAAACCCTGGGTTAGCAGAATTACAACATTTCACATTTTATCAGGGTTAACAATTAATCCTGGGTATTTATAAACCGACGATTCAAACTGTATATTCCTAAACCCTGGGTTAATGTCCTTATTTGCATATTTGCTGTGTCCGTGTCATTGACTGGACGAAAGCAGAATGCGGCCTGTTTATATAAAGACTCTAGCATTGCACATCCTCATATTATATACTGCCGACTCAGTTTTTCCAGATTAGACTCTCAGACGACACAGGTAAGATTGTCTCTTCTTCACTCCAATTGATGCATTTTCTGTCACATTTAACATTTTTCCCTTCAAACGCTGAAATTACTGGTTATACAACACCCAGTGTTTTGTAAATATGAGGAACGCTTGCTAAGCATCTAGCCGTACCATTCTAAAACCAGATTGCTATATATTGATTGCACATGTTTGGCACCGAAATGCAGGGGTTAACAGTGCAAAAGTGATCACCGTTTCCCACTAATCATGCTACAAATGTTTAGCCTTGCACATAACACATTGATTATCCACAAAAAGTTGCCATGTTGAGAGGAGGAATAGGGGATAGATATTTCACTGTTGCCAAGCAACAGCAATTCAGACTAACTGGGTGGTGGCAGAGCAGCAGTTCTATTAATGAGAACTCATAGTGTAAACTTCATACAACATAAGGGTTCAACAAAAAGGACACGGTCTTGTAATAATGGGGTTGCGTTTTCCATCCACCACCCGTATTCCCAAAGGAAAATACAGTAGGAAAACAAATAACTGTAGGGTATATTGTTTGTATAGCTTTGGTGCGTATGAGGTAGAAAGATGATGTCGGGGTTTGCATCCCCTCCTCCCGTCAGGGTTGTCAAATACAAGGACTCTGCTTTGTGACCATGTTTATGTATCGTTCACCCCATTTCTCTCTTCCTTCTGCATCTCTAGATTAAGGTCTCCACCTAGTGACAGTTTCTCAATACAGCCAGGAGAGGCTTTTCTACTCCTCTGAAAATGCAACGTGTTAATTATGCGGAGGAAAAGGGAAGCACAGAGAGAGCGTATCGTGGTGCTGTATATTTCGGGGAATGCTAAAAGGGGCTTGTGTTATTCTTAAAGGGATAGTTCACCCAAAAATGAAAATTTGATGTTTATCTGCTTACCCCCAGGGCATCCAAGATGTAGGTGACTTTGTTTCTTCAGTAGAACACAAATGATGATTTTTAACTCCAACTGTTGCCGTCTGTCAGTCGTATAATGCATGTCAATGAGAATTCCATCTATAAGAGTCAAAACAAACGTGCACAGACAAATCCAAATTAAACCCTGCGGCTCATGACAACACATTGATGTCCTGAGACACTAAACAATCGGTTTGTGTGAGAAAACGAACAGTTTTTATTCTGACCTCACTAACCGGACGCTCAGGACAGTTGGACATAGTGGTGTTTTAGAGGTAAAAAATTATATAAATACTGTTTGGTTTCCTCGCGCAAACCGATCGTTTCGTGTCTTAGGACATCGATGTGTCGTCACGAGCCGCAGGGTTTAATTTGGATTTGTCTGTGCATGTTTTTTTTACTCTTATAGATGAAGTTCCCATTGACATGCATTATACTGCTGACAGACCGAGTTAAAAATCATCATTTGTGTTCTACTGAAGAAACAAAGTCACCTACATCTTGGATGCCCTGGGGGTAAGCAAATAAATATCAAATTTTCATTTTTGGGTGAACTATCCCTTTAAAGGTGAAGTGCATAATTTCTGTGCCACTTGCATCACCAAAATAACTACAAAAATACTGACTGTTTTTAATGTTAATGGCATGCATTATACGAATGTGCACAGTTATTAAAAAAATAAATTCTGTAATTAAACAAAAGAGATAATAAAAAACAAGAAAAAATCTTTTAAAAATCTAGTTTAAAACACAGGTGGAAGTTGTTGATTTCATAAGGTTAAAAAACGTTTATGCCATTTTTAAGAAAAATAAATCAGAAATAATGTATTTTACAATTTTTACTGTATTTTTGATCATAAAAACACAGCCTTGGTGAGAATAAGAGACTGCTTTCAACATTTAAAAAATAATCTACCAGCTATAATCTACAGAAGTTGA
>RJVU01071404.1:1249177-1265508 GCA_003731715.1 Anabarilius grahami
TGAATTTTATGACCCCACAAAAAATAACAATAATAATTTAAACTCAACATAGAAGAGATGCATTCAAGTCAGTGTATGTCTGAATTGCATTTTTACTATATTTATGAATAAATTCAAACATAAGTGTCATGTCATTGGCCCATAAACTGATTTACTGAACACTCCACTTCCACTGGCTTGATAAACAGTCTCGTCCCAAACACGAGCCATTGGTTGAGTCAGTGTTGCTATGATTGGCAGGTTAGGAAGCCTTGGAATAATCAAACAAAGTGTTTTGAACACTTTTCAGGGAAATCAACCTACAGTTGACTTATAATTGTCTTAGTATATAAAGCTAGTAAACATATTTTAATATGAAATAATTATGCGGTAATTTTACACATTTAATTATATACATATATATATCTTTCAGCTTGGACACAAAGATGAGCTGAGCTAACAACTGGACAAAGGCCAGCCATATTGATTTATTTGTTTTCAAGCATAGATGTTTGTTCCCTACGTGTGCAATGTTTCTCTGTGCCTTGTCAAAACATCAATACGAAGGTACTTCATTATATTTCCTACTTGGGCAAGCTGTCTGTAAGACACCAACGCAGAGCCTTGCTGAATGCAAATTTGTTTCATCCTCAGAAGCTTTTACGAGCCCTCTGTAGTCCTCTTGATCTCTAATGAAATTTAGAATTTGCTATCTCTCCACCGCTCCTCCAAATCTGTTCCTTCATTGCAGGTGTTCCTGTTAACCAGCAGGTTTAATTACAAATTCACCCTGGCAGTCATGGCTGAGAGTGAATCTGAAGGTTGTTAAAGTTGACTAGCATGTGGGAATTGCCCCTCCACTGACAGACAGTGTGAATGCTGCTCAGGGTAAATGCGATGAGGTGCTGAGAGTTTGTTTCAACATGGTATGTAAAAATACCTGGGAATATTGTTGTTAAGACGTTTCTAGCAAATTTGTATTCTCTCAGAAAGCAGCAGATTCCAATTATTTTTAATATTCACTGTATGAGCCTCATTCATAAAACATGAGCATGAGGCCCTATGATTTCAAATGGCTTTTCATGAGGAAATGTAGAATACTGTGCATTTAACCCAGGGCCCTCCAGATTAAACAAAAACACACAAAATATTTAGCAGCATAACTGTTTTCAGCATTGATGATGCAAAATGTTACTTGAGCACCAAATCAGCACATTAGAATGACTTCTGTAGGGTCATGTGACACTGAAGACTGGAGTAATGGCTGCTGAAAATTCATCACAGGAATAAATTATTACATTTTCAAATATTAAAATAGAATAAAAATAAAATAAAATACGTTTTTTAAATTGTATTTCACAATATTATTATTTTACTGTATTTTAGATTGAATAATTGCAGCCTTGGTGAGCATAGAAGCATATTAATTTGATTCTTAAAAGCCTGCCAATATATACACCGTTCCACCATATACACAGGTTCCCCTTTTGCTGCCAAATCAGTCCTGACCCGTCGAGGCATGGACTCCACTAGACCCCTGAAGGTGTGCTGTGGTATCTGGCACCAAGAAGTTAGCAGCGGATCCTTTAAGTCATGTAAGTTGCGAGTTAGGGCCTCCATGGATTAGGTTTCTTTGCTCAGCATATCCCACAGATGCTCAATTGGATTGAAATCTACGGCCATCCACGTAATGTAAAAAAATACCTGATTCATCAGACCAGGCCACCTTCTTCCATTGCTCAGTGGTCCAGTTCTGATGCTCGCGTGCCCACTGTTGGCACTTTCGGTGGAGGACTGGGGTCAGCGTGGGCACCCTGACTGGTCTGCGGCTATGCAGCCCATGTAACACACTGTGATGCACTGTGTATTCTGAAACCTTTCTGTCAGAACATTAACTTCTTGAGCAATTTGAGCCACAGTAGCTCGTTTGTTGGATCTGTCCACACGGGCCAGCCTTTGCTACCCATGTGGATCAGTGAGCCTTGGCTGCCCATGACCCTGTCACCGGTTCACCACTGTTCCTTCTTTGGACCACTTTTGATAGATACTGACCACTGCAGACCGGGAACACCCCACAAGAGCTGCAGTTTTGGAGATGCTCTAAATCTTTGTCTCTTCTTCTTCTGCGCTTTTTACTGTTAGCATTGCATTACAGCGCACATTCCCTTCTGGATTGGAGTGTGGATCACCTATGACCGACTGTATTCGGCATGTGACTGCATGAACCGAACCGTGACATCCATACCGTACGGATCGGGATGAATACATGACAAGACAATAACCGACAAAGGAATGAACAGAACAGGGAGTAAATATACAAAAGGTAAATGAGGGAACTAAACAAGAACAGCTGAACAGAATAATTAACTAATGAGTTACCAAGGAAACAGTTAACTCAGGCGGTCACGACAGGAGCTAAACACAGAAACTCAACCAACACAGCATGATAATGACGACATCGTTAAACATACAAGGAATATTCTGTCGCCAGAATATGTGGCACCATTCTAAAGAAAAAATAGGCATCTATTTTAACAATTTGATTTAGCACATGTACAATTCTACTTTCCCTTAAATTACAATCCAATGGCCTTTACATTTACTAAAAATATAATTTTTTTTTGTTGTTGTTGTTAAGAAACAAACAAACAAACAAACAAGCAAGCCCAGCCCGGGTAAGAAAAAGTAACACAAAATGTAACATAACAAATTACTTTCTAAAAAAAGTAACTAAGTAATGCAATCAGTTACTTTTTTAGGGAGTAACACAATATTGTAATGCATTACATTTAAATGTAACCTTATCCAACACTGGGCACTATTCTAAAGAAAAACAAACAGGTATCACTGAGGGTCTTACTATTTTAATCTAAATTTATAATCAAAATGGCAAGAAACTCTACTCTAACTTTTTACTTACATTTAGCACTTGCTGTTAAATTTGGACCCTATACAGGGCTGATGACTTTAGACCTTGTCACTAACTAATGAACTTATCAAAATGACCTCTACAAAGGGGGCTTTGATAATCAAACTTACATTTTCACATCTGACATCCGGCACAATGATAGACGCCTCTCATGGCTTTAAGTCCTGTCCTATTAGTATGAGCAGTACATTGTGAAGTGATGTGTGAATATGAGATGCCAGTTCTACTCGAGAGGCATGGGGTGATCATTTTAACAGAGGCGAGGCATGGAAGGGGTAATTTATTCTGCCGTGAACTGCGCGACGAGGCATTTTGGTGAGCTCTCTCCTTTAATGTCCCTCTATTAGTATATATCAGGGTCATCTGTCTTTATCTGTAGGCTTCATTGAGAGAGAATCAAGGCTGGTGACCTTGAGAACACAGGAAATGTCATGTGCTTGATCTCCCTGCAGGATTTACCTCTGCATGACTGCTCACATGAGCGTGTGCGAATATCGATTTAACACAGCGGCCCAGGTGTATGATGTAGAATTAAAATGGCAGCAAATACAATTTTCATCCATCTCAGCGTATCATCCTTTTTATTTTACTGTTAAGGGATTAGAAGCAAACAACCAACATAATAATGATAATGATCACATGCCCCAAACAATGTGGCTCAATAGCAGTATGGGTACTGGTAACCCCTGTGATATATGCAAATATAACAGATGGAAATTTTGCTGAACATGGCTCATAGAAGTTGATTTGACTATTGCGATATAAAAGGCAACAGCTGTCATGTGTCTCATCTTCTTTGTCGTCAGCGTTAAATGTTCAGAAGCAAAGAGTTAAAAGGGAGTGAGAGCAGATTCAGCACAGATGGGAGAATATCAAACCATGCTCAGGAAAAAAAGAAAAGTGCGATAACTCGTTAAATTATTCAATATGCAATATGATAAAGTTTTAAATGTGTAAAATAAATTTAAATGATATTTAAAAACTGAAAATGATATAACTAACATACATGTTTCACATTCTTTTTGTGAGAAGAAAGCATCCCTACAACTTCTGAAAGTGAACAGCAGTGTTTTATTGTAGCATTACATAAAAAGTAAGTGTCATTTTAATGTCAGTGTAAACCAGGGGGGTTTAGGGTAATAGGTGGGCCTACATAGTACAAAGGGATAGTTCACCCAAAAATGAAACTTCTGTCATCATTTGCTCACCCTCAAGTTGTTCTAAACCTGTTTGAATTTCTTTCTTCTTCTGAACACAAAAGAAGATATTTTGAAGAATATGGGTAACCAAACAGTTGAGGGGCCCCATTGACTTCCATAGTATTTTTTTCCATACTATGGAATAGGCATGTGACGGTATCAAATTTTGCGCTAATTGCTAAAGCTTTTATCACGGTTTACGGTATTGTCACGATATTGAAGTAAGTTGCAAAAAAAGTGTTGTCATAGTGTAACAGGTTTAAGAACTCTTTTTCTTATAACAAAAATAACTCTGAACATTTAAATACAAGTGAAGTGAAGTGAAGTGAAGTGAAGTGAAGTGACATGTGGCCAAGTATGGTGACCCATACTCGGAATTTGTGCTCTGCATTTAACCCATCCAAGTGCACACACACAGCAGTGAACACACACACCGTGAACACACACCCGGAGCAGTGGGCAGCCATTGCTGCGGCGCTCGGGGAGCAGTTGGGGGTACGGTGCCTTGCTCAAAGGTCTCACCTCAGTCATGGTATTGAGGGTGGGGAGAGCGGTGGACATTCACTCCCCTCACCGACAATCCCTGCCGGACCTGAGATTCGAACCCATGACCTTTGGGTTACAAGTTCGACTCTCTATCCATTAGGCCATGACTGCCCCCAATAATGCAATACACAAAACAAAAAAAAAGTAAAATGTTTCAAACAGATTAAAGTGCAAAAGAATACAACAGGTAACACTTTATAATAAGGTCTCATTATTTAACATTATTTAGCAATGCATTAACTAAATTTAAGCAATATTTTGAGCAAATTGAGCAATAACTACATTTCTGTCATGACAACTCTAGGAGTGTTTGGCATGGTAATGGATATGACAATGTAAATATATTTAGTCTTGGCGGAATAGATCTGCTACGCTGCTGCTGCTTTATTGCTGCTGCTGCTGCTGCTGCTGCTGCTGTTGATTATTGCTGCTGCTGCAGAGCAAGTACGGGACTTGCTACTGCCAATACATACACCACACAGTGCTGTGAGCAAGTAAGACATGCTGCTGCTGTACAATATAGCGTACATGAATAACCGTAGCAGATCTATACAGGTGGAGCTGGGGAAGGTGGAGGGTTTCTGAAGCACGCTGCGCTGCTAAGCAATGCCAACTCATGTATTTAAAGATTAAGCACGCTAGCTCATTGGCTACTAATACAGCAGGAACCAATCATCTGTGACCTAAAGATAACCTGCTAATAACCACATCATTGAGTTAAAGGACCTATTAGCCTGCCCATTAGAGTTTCATGCCAGAACTTTGTATTTCTGTCCTGACAACTCTCGGAGTGTTTGGCATGCTAATGGATATGACAATGTAGATATATTTGGTCTTGGCGGAATCGATCTGCTACGCTGCTGCTACTTTATTGCTGCTGCTGCTGCTGCTGCTGTTGATTATTGCTGCTGCTGCAGAGCAAGTACGGGACTTGCTACTGCCAATACATACACCACACGCTGCTGTGAGCAAGTAAGACATGCTGCTGCTGTACAATATAGCGTACATGAATAACCCCCCAACAGAGCAGGAGACATGATATTGGACAATACAAGCCCAGTGTACTGTATGTCAGCAGATCCCCCATCAATGCAGAAGGCAAGATGATGATTCATCCTTACCCCCCAGCAGATCTACCGCCAAAACATATGTACTGCTGCTGCTCCGAAGAGCCATAAGAACCGTGTGTATGCTATCCATGTGTGCCTGGCCCATTTTTTGCCACAACTAAGTAATTCTGGGCTGTAAGGCTTGGCTCTAGTGGCCTATTAGACTATGTGTGCCTGGGCTACCACGCCGAATGGCTTAGCTCTAGTGGCCTATGTCTATGTGTGTCTGAGCCAAAAGGCTCAAACATACCAATTAGAAAGTGCATTATGTGTGGCTTTAACAATGGTAAAACGTTGCAGGCTAATAGAGATAAGAAACCCTCCATGACCACCTGAGCAATAATAGTATAATGTAGCATCGTTTGATAATGTCATTGTCAAACCCGGTATACTTCTAAAAAAAAGTAAACTCATTCGGATGAACGGAAAATTAATGAGCATGACTCCAACATGCATCAGCTGACCCAGCCCGAAACACGTAGGTACATGAAACATCAGCCTTGAAGAGTTGTTGAAGTTGAGCAATACTGTGAAACATTTAGATTTACACATCATAATATGAATGAGATTTCAATAGAACTCAATATTTTGAATTAATATTCTATCTTGTCTGAGTTGCATGCTAATGCATTACTATTATATCTGTGTCCCATATGCAATGTTATGTCAGTCGATGCAATTTGACAGTGAATCCAATAACATCACTTCACAGCGTGCAACCGACTGTCAGTCCTCACAGATAAACACAATGAAACGTATGGCCGCGAGAGCGTGTAAAACGTTAACTTATCTCAGTAGCGAACTCAAAAAGTTCCGCTACGTCAATGGCTGACCACCACACTGCAAAGTGTCTCCTATTTACGCTCCTGTTAATGAATACCTCGGCATTTAGGGCAGAGAGAGAGATTTCTGACCGACATGCAGCCACCGCTCAGATCATCAAGCGTGTCCATAATTCAGCCGCACTGCCTGCCGCTGCAACACACCGCATATAGAAAACACCTAATGGTTATCCAGAGCGCAACGCAAATTATACTGTAGAGAAGATTATGACACAAATACATATTAAGCATCAACTGAGGTGCTCTCGCTTCGTTTGAAGAATACATGGAACTGCCTTGGTATGCTCTAAGGTAAGCAGAAATGATAAATATCATTCTATGTGAAATCCATTAATTAAATGACTTACCGACCTTGCAAAATCGCTGTTCGTCCTGTAGTATGAATATGCCCAATAAAATCTGAATACAGCTGCTCACGTACTTAGTATGTAAATAAGATGAAAACATTGTTTGCATTTTAATCATGATATATTCACATTGCATGATTAACTCATTAGCCGACACAAACTCATCTCACTCAATAGCAACAGGTTACTTTAGGCCTGCACGCGGTATGCACCGAACGTCTGCTGCGTTCTATTGTTGTTGATATTCGCTCATTGCTATCTTAATTTGTTATCCATACATACTGCTGCTGCTGTACAAAATATTTGCTGAAGCTTCGTTAGAATATAAATACAAAAGCAAAACCTGTTCCATTTAAAGTTCAGCAAGTTTGTCTCTGTATCCTTATACAACATGCATGCGCTAGCTGCTAATATGCTTAGTAATTATCTCTAAGCATTAAACAGACTGTTGACATGACAAAGAATTGATAAAGCAGACTACGCAAAAACGCACAGTGATATAGTATAAGAAGTTATATTAGAGTTTCATGCCAGAACTTTGTATTTGTTACAGAAGGTATTATTTTTTGTTAATGTTAGTTAAAAAATACAACTGATCATTGTTAGTTTTAGCTCATGTCACTAAGTGTTACTGAACAATAACAAATAATCAGAACATTTTCAATCATTATAGGGCGTGTTGTAGTCCAGATTAAAATATAAAAATGTTTAAGTTTGAAAATGAACAGCCTATTAAGACTTTTAAGTATTAAGTATTTGGTGCTGTGATGAACAACATTGCGAATACAAAAAACTAAATGGCCATTTGAAGCATTTTAAATACTGTTCAGTAGTGCAGCTGCTTTGTTTACAGGGTTTCCCGGGGTAACCGCTGCATTTCTGCTGTTCCATCAGCGCCCTCTGCTGTAAAGAGAGTGAACGTGCACTTTCATTCAGCGCGTCTCCTTCACTCGTTCCACCTGGTGCTTCTTATGCACACTGGGCTTGTTTACATCTGAGTGCACGTGTCCCTTTGACGCAGCATACAACAGTGTTGTGCATTTTATACGGTTGATGGGGAAAGTATTCTTAAAATATATTATAGAATTTGAACAATTTGTAATAAATAAGTATTCATGGTATTTTGAAGTGCCCACGATAACAATATCGTGCATATTTATTATCGTGACATATCGTATTACCGAATATCGGCACATGTCTACTATGGAAGTCAATGGGGTCCATCAACTGTTTGGTTACTGACATTCTTCGAAATATCTTCTTTTGTGTTCAGCAGCAGAGAGAAATTCATACAGGTTTGGAACAAATTGAGGTTGAGCAAATGATGACAGAAGTTTCATTTTTGGGTGAACTATCTCTTTAAGACATAACTGACTGTGTTTACGTGAATATTCACCAAGATGGGCATTTTGACATAGGCCTAATTTTGCGTGCATTTGGCAACATATGCATGCGAAAGACAACTGAATTCACAATCAGGTGGCTTTCTGTGTGCGAGTACTTCGTTTATTGCATTTAATAACACTAAGCATGTCACACATATGTAATAGTCATGTCCAGTCTGCTGTTTGCGTGGACCTAAAACTTGGACTTTTTGTAATCTTTTGAAGTATTAAAATCATGCAGTTACCACAAGCCATTGCAGTGTGCATATAGGGATATATGCAACATATCGAACAATTTCTATATATTGTGCAGTCCTACTTTACTGTCACTTTTCATCAATTTTAATGCATCTTTGGTGAATAAAATTATTCGTTTTCTATATATATATAAAAAAATCTTACTGACCCCAACCTTGAATATGTTGCTTGAATAACTACATTTAATGCACCTGGTTGAATGAGTGGTCAGATTGCTATGTGTCTTGCATTTATCTTTAAACTTGGTCTTTTCATGACCAGAGCAGAAAAAAATGCAAGTGCTTAAGTGTACATACCCACTTAAGATGAAGTATTTACAGCCTGGTCAGGTTTGCTAGTTTAAGAGGTTTTGTGAGCTGGACAGGCAAGGA
The DNA here is from genome assembly GCA_003731715.1 of Anabarilius grahami. Taxonomy (NCBI): domain Eukaryota; kingdom Metazoa; phylum Chordata; class Actinopteri; order Cypriniformes; family Xenocyprididae; genus Anabarilius; species Anabarilius grahami. The sequence goes on from RJVU01071404.1 coordinate 1,258,143, forward strand.
GTACATCTAGACCATCTTGATGAATCATCTACCCGATTAATGAATGTCCTCCTACATAAAGAAGGAGGAACGGTTTAGTATTGACCCTTCAATTATACAACAACACTCTCAGCAAACGGATAATGAGTTGTATTACAGAGAGAGCAGCAAAAAAAAAAAAAAAAGTGTTTTGCTGAGAGAGAGAGAAGGAGAGAGATGGTAGTGGGTGCTGGTCAATCTGAACCCCATTCACTTTCATCCATGCACCTGTGGGAGCAATTAATAAACCGATCCTTCTTTGAACATGTACATTTATTGCTAGTTATATTGCACAACATTAAAGCAAAGAACCAGAAAAGAAGAGGCTTCTAGTAAGAAGCAACAAGAATATATTATCTCTCGTTCTCACATAATAACTTCAAATATCCTCATAAATGATTCTGGTAATGTTTGAAAAGATACCGAATTTCTTCCTTGTGAAGCCTAGAGACTAGTTCAGAAAAGTGAATTTTTTTTTTTAGCCAAAGCAGTGCTCTTTTGAATGTTGTTAATGATTATATTAAAAATGAGAATCCAGCAAAATGTACTAGATAGAATCAAGTCCCACTCTACATTTTTTTTCTCACTGAATCTCCTGTTTCACTCAGAAATACATCAGATTATATAAGTAAAATGCAAATGGTGTTTCATAATATTTCAAGTTCACACTCCAAAGTTGTTTTTATGCTTATTTTTAATCAAACTGTTTTGCATGCAACACACATAACCTCAGGAGTCTTTTTCTTCATTCAAAACTAAACCCAGATAACTTTAGGTGTTGTTTACAATATATACACAGCTCATGGAGCTACAGTAAACTGGTAAGATTTAATTTCTTGAATCCACAACCCAAATTGCTACCTTCACTTTGCTTTGTATGCAGCATCATAATGACAACTTCAGCTGCCTCCACACAGAAAATCAAAGATGGAAGCAAAGGGATTTGGAGAGGCTAATCTAAGCCATATCAATATCGCCCTTGTGTCCACACAGCATTGCTGTGACTGTCACTCATACACAGGAAGGGCTTGGCGATATGGCAAAAAAAAATCTCTTTTTTTCAGAACGATTGAATTTTTTTATGTTTAACTAGTCAACTTAAAAACTTAACTACAACATGATTCAAGTAACATTCTCTTTATTAACAATCTGGTTATCAACATGGTATAAATGTAAAACAAATGACTTGTTAGTTAAATATTATATATGCATGAAATGCATGAAAATATGCAGGAAATATGAAGGCACATATTTTACAAACTTATCATAAACATATCCTATTATACTCAGAAATAATAATAATAATAAAAAAAATGCTAAATATTTCTTAGCCAAAAAGTAATAGCAATAAATAACACCAGTAATATGGTATTATTAACAGCAAATGGTTTGTAAAAACAGAAAATAACAGCACATTCAGCCTGTCACCATAATGCAAACATAAAATATCAAACATACAGTAGTAGTTCTGTCAGGATCACTATCATCAAAGATGACTGGCAGTTAGCATACAGTTTGTATTGGCGGTATGGTTTTGTTCTGGGCAAAAACTCCCCAGCCTTGCATGGATAAGAGCAGGGAGAGCAGTGATAACCCCCTTTAGGGTAAACAGAACAGAACCAAGTATTGCAATATCATTAATTTCTTAATGACAATATTTAATGTAACAACATCATTGAAGAATATGAGTTTGATCAAAAGAAATATCAGAAGGTCAAGTCCTGACTGGACAAAGGAGGAGCTGGGGATGGAGGAGGGTAATTAGCTCCTGAGCAATGCGATAAAGCTGCTGATAATACAGAATGGACCATATATATATATATATACAAATGTGGTGATAGGCCTCGTATTCCTATAGGTCAATGTGAATCAGCTGAGTGTCAGCTGATGCGAGCTTGACTAACGTGACCTGCCAGAACTAACGCTATATGCTTGATTTCTTTACAGGTTTTTGCATTCCATTGCACTATTTTTCTGATTGTTTTTATGTTTGGCGGACGTGTTTGGCTGTTGCACTCGTGTCTTAGTGGTTATCAATTGTCAACATATGTCTAATTATAATGTTTGCTAACATTTTTATTCAAAACCACGGCTTCTTGATTTAAAAATAATAAAATCGTGGCAAAACATTACATTCAAATTAATCGAAAAAAATCTGAAAAATCGCCCAGCCCTACACACAGGTATGAACACAAGGCTGATATGAGCTGCACCCTATCAGTGTATGATATTTTACCTTTTTAAAATAAATAAATAAAATACATTTATTGTCATCAGTGCAGATTTATTCATTTATATAAATTTGTCATTGGTGCAAATGTAAATAAATCAGTAAATAAATAAATAAATAAAATGTATTGTCATCTGTGCAAATTTATTTATACAAATGCATAAATTGCATTCATTGTCAACAGTGCAAATTTATGTATTTATTTATTTAAATAATTTTGTCATCTGTGCAAATGTATAGGTACTAAAGGCACTAACATTTTTCCGCAAAATTAACTAAATGTAAATAAGTCAATACATTATCAGTCCTTCTTCCAAAACGTGTTTTTGTCTTACCCTGATTCAGATGGTTTTAGCGGGAAATTTTGCAAATACATCACTCACCCGTGTGTGTCTCGTCATACCCGTAAATATAGAAAAGTTGTTCTGGGAAAATTTCTACATGTGTATGGTGTGGGAGTGGCATAGGTTAGTTGTCAAAATGAGCAAGAAAGGTTGACAGAGCACACTAAATCTCGAACCTCTGGAGAATCACACGTTTTTGAAAAGAGATGGCAAGAACTGAGGGATTTGAAATGTTGTAAAAGTGACGTGAAGATGCCATTTTTATTACTCAACAGGTGAATAAAGTATTTTATTAAACAGATAAATTGCCTTATGTAGCTCTCTAGCAGAGTTCATTGTAAAGCATTATTTTTTGATAGGTCATTTCATGATGGGTTGCTGTAGCGCTGTGCTGGAATATATTTTCAAAGAAGTACTGTCTATTAATGGGTATAGTAATGTCTTCAGCTGGTCAGCTTGAGATCCTAAACTGGTTATATTTCTTAAATATGTGTTCTGAGTTTGTCACACCACAGGAAAATGTGTTATTAACCACCCAGCCAAATTTGAATGAAAAAAAAAATTGCCAAGTAAATAAAATAAGTTATCAAAATCTTGAAAAACATGAGCAGTATTCTCTGCTCTCAAACGCTGGGGGCGTGTCCGCTGTCTGCGCTAAAACCACGCCCACTCGTGGGAAAGCTCACACTCATTGTCAGCAGGATGGGAGGATGAAGGCCAGGATGGGAGACAGTCGGTTTGGCCCCATTTACCAGTAACAGAGGATTGAACAGTGTATCCCAGTTGTCTCCCATGAAAGTTTGTAAAACTATCCAGTGTAAAATGTTCACCTGCAGAGGTGGGTGTTGGTGGTGATCCTCAGCTCTCCATCAAGGTGGCTCTTCACAAAATTAATCCACCTCTTCTTCATATCATAGTTTTTAGGAAATTTAAAGGGGACCTACTATTCCCCATTTTGCAAGATGTAAAATAAGTGTCTGATGTCCCCAGAGTGTGTATGTGAAGTTTTAGCTCAAAATACCTCACAGATCATTTTTTATAGCATGTTAAAATTGCCACTTTTAGTGGTTGAGCAAAAACGAGCCGTTTCAGTGCGGTCCCTTTAAATGCAAATGAGCTGCTGCGATCGGCCTAAGAGGGCGGAGCTTCAAAAGCTCGTTCTCCCCTCAGGATTCAGTCAAGACGCACTATAATGTCAGAAACTGCGAATATATACTGAATGGAGATATAACAGGTATAGTTTAGTTAAATTACGGTTATAACTTATATTGTCTTCTTGTTTTTATCCACAATATTAGTACAAGCCTGTTTTACCGTCCGAATGATGGCCAAAACTATACAGATGAGTTTTATGACGTTTATTGTACCTCACACAAAAGATGAAGCGCCTGTTTTCACCCTTGAAAATCACTGTAAAAGCTTAATAAAACACTGCAAGTGTGCATTAAAATATTATCCATAAACTCTCTCTTTTCCTTTGTATTATCATCACCAACATATATAGCGAATAACACAGAAACACTCGTTACAACTAACAGTAAACAAATATATAAAGACCTTATATGCCTTTCGGGTGGTGCTTAATAAACTTTATACCCGTAAATAAACTCAGATGAACTGTAATAAAGTGCTCTCACCTTCATTACTGCCGTATCCAGTATCACTCTGGAGACTGTAAGCTGGATCACAAACAGTTTTTACTTGTATATCCTTGAGAAGCATATTTTTAGCACAGTCTCTGTTTTGTATCGTCCCTTTGTATTGATATTCGTTCACAAAGCAGTCCGGTATGAAATGATTCGCGCAGACATAAACGAATTTCGGCAGAACTGAGGGAGCATTTTCCTGGAAAACCAAGTTAATCCACCTCGTTTTCAGCAGCTCAGATTTTGGGAGTAAATGGAGAGAGCTATGTGGATTAATCCATCCAGCTACAGAACACCTAAAACGCTTGGGAGACATTCTCGTCAGTGCAGCAATGGCGGACTCGCTGTAAACGTGCTCAGGGCGGTTCTAGGCATAGACTATTTGATGTCTTTGGTTCTATGTTCAAACTTAAGTGTCAGTCAACACTGTGGGCGGGGCCTGTGGCTTTTGTGACCTCACACTGCCAGGGATCTGGAAACGGCTTGTTCTGAGACACCGCTTATGATTTATGGGGATTAAAAAAAAAAGGAGTGGGTGGATTTTTATCACTATAGGGTGGTTGTGTACACACACTGCCAACACACATTTATGTCCAAACACCATGCAAAAGTAAATTTTGCATAATAGGTCCTCTTTAAGAAAGGAAACCAAGCTGTTTTGTAAATTATCGCAACCAGGTATGCATTTACGTGACTAAGGCATAGCTAGCTAGCAAACTGTAGGCTGTAGTAACTAACGTAATGACAGCAACTTGTGATTGAGTGGGCGAACTGATGCGAATGTGCTCTAGTTATTATAGTGTTAGGGCATGTCCAGTTATATTGTAGTGTCCAGTGCGTCATTGAGCCATGAGTTCATTCCCGCCCAAAAAATCCTGAACACAAAAATAGTGAAAAACTACGGTCTAACTCCAAAATTCAGTACTATATAGTTCACAGTCTTTGTAATGAGTTTTCAGCAATACATTTCTAACTTTTATAGTGTTTAGAAACAAATCTCTGAATTGCATTTACATGGACTTATAGCAATATAGGATAACCATATTCATCCGCACAGTCACGCAGAGCCAAAGCACAACCAAAACATTTTTCTTCTGTAAAATGTATGTAAGTAAATTTGTAAATAAATTGCATTTATTGCCATCAGTGCAAATTTATTTAAATAAAATATATCTGTTGTTATCTGAGTATTTAGTATTTTTGATTAGTTAATGTATTAACTAACATGAACTAACCATGAGCAATACATTTGTTACTCTGTTTACTAATCTTCATTAACATTAGTTAATGAAAATACAGTTGTTCATTGTTTGTTCATGTTAGTTCACAGTGCATTAACTAATGTTAACAAGATTTTAATAATGTATTTGTAAATGTTGAAATTAACATTAACAAATATTAATAAATGCTGTATAACCCATTTGTGCCCAAATTTTTCTGAATGGTTTCATGCATGTAGTCCTGTTAATAGTGTCCTATGTGAACATGTTCTGCATTTATTTTTCCCAGGATTTTTTTTTCTTTTTTTCTTAAAAAACGTTTTTGAATTTGCGGCAACTATAGTTGCCGGTGGGCAAATATGTTGTATGCACCCCTTCAATGTAAAATGTGAATAGGAGGAGAACATTTGGCATCTAACTCAAAATAACTGCTTTCAACAGACCAACAGATCAATCAAAGTCGAAGAACATTCGATGTGAACACAAAAAAGCTGCATCTAGCTTATAAATTCTTGAATATGAAAACACAACAAACAACAAATCCATTTGTTTTAAAGTGGTGGAACAAAGTGCAGAAAAAAGTGCATCCATTAAGTTGCTCCAACAGAGCATTGTGAATCAAAAAGTTAAATTACATCGTTCATTAGAAAAAATTACTCCTATATGTGACCCTGGACCACAAACCCAGTCATAAGCCGCACGGGTATATTTGTAGCTATAGCCAACAATACATTGTATGGGTCAAAATTATTGATTTTTTTTTTCTTTAATGACAAAAATCATTAGGATATTAAGTAAAGATCATGTTCCATGAAGATATTTTGTAAATTTTCTACCGTAGATATATAAAAAATTATTTTTGTGAGTGGATATACATTGTTAAGGACTTCATTTGGACAACTTTAAAGACAATTTTCTCAATATTTTGATTTTTTTTTTTTTTTGCACCCTCAGATTCCAGATTTTCAAATAGTTGTATCTCGGCCAAATGTCCTATCCTAACAAACCATACATCAATGGAAAGCTTATATATAGTCACCTTTCAGATGATGTTTAAATCTCAATTTAAAAAAATTGACCCTTATGACTGGTTTTGTAGTCCAGGGTCACATATAACAAACAAACAAAAAATAAATAAATTAACAAATAACAATATATAATATATAACAATATAAAATATTATGAAAGCAAAAAGCACTAAACAAGACCAATAACCTTGATTTATTAACCCATTAAACACAGCATACCCCATTTCCCCATGATATATGTACTTACAAGTCATTTGCCCACCGGCAACTATAGTTGCCGCTTGGACTTTTGACTAAGTATACAAAAAACTATAGATCTCTTGTAAGATTTGTTTTGTTTGGATGATTCTAGAGACCTTCACAATTATGTAGATATATATATGTCAACAAAAAATTCTTAATATTAACATGAAAATTACTTTTCTTTGGGAGGGTTTGCCTTCGCTATGCTTCCTGGAAGTAGGGGTTGGAAATTAATAGCCTCATGTCACAGGCAGGAAGTGAATACCTTTGTTTTGTTCTTGAAATCCTTTATTTGGTTGTTTGCTTGCATGTCATTGAGACATAAAACATAGAAAACATCTAGAAAAAAATTTACAAAAGGAAAAATGACAACCATACAGTGTGGTAACTATAGTTGCCGGTGGGCTTAAATGGGTTAAGTGCAGTTCATTATTAGTTCTTTTTAACTATTGCAGTTAACCAATCTTAACTAATGAACCTTATTGTAAAGTGTTACCATATTTTTAAAATAAAAGTATTTGCAAATTTGGATGGATGGATGGATGGATGAATGAATGAATGAATGAATGAATGAATGAATGAATGAATGAATGAATGAATGAATGAATGAATGAATGAATGAATGAATGAATGAATG
>RJVU01071404.1:1266039-1341040 GCA_003731715.1 Anabarilius grahami
AACTATAGTTGCCGGTGGGCTTAAATGGGTTAAGTGCAGTTCATTATTAGTTCTTTTTAACTATTGCAGTTAACCAATCTTAACTAATGAACCTTATTGTAAAGTGTTACCATATTTTTAAAATAAATGTATTTGCAAATTTGGATGGATGGATGGATGGATGGATGGATGGATGGATGGATGGATGAATGAATGAATGAATGAATGAATGAATGAATGAATGAATGAATGAATGAATGAATGAATGAATGGATGGATGGATGGATGGATGGATGGATGGATGGATGGATGGATGGATGGATGGATGGGATTTAACACAGCACATACACAGCGCTATAAACTGGCATTATTATGAAACTCCATTTGGGAGACAAAATACTATCAAATTTGTGAGTGATCTACATTCACATGACCTTCTAAACCACAGAAATGTTTTAAATGTCAAATAACACTTACAATCAAGATTACCTTTGTTCCTTGACAGCATTATGCAAATGTTAAAATAGAGCCAGAATTCTCAGGAAGCACTTAAGATCTCCATAGCAATAAGCAGTTGATAGCAACAGCTTGATATTTTTCAGAGGGAAAATAAATGCTGCTGTTAGGGAAGGAGATATAGCAGACCAATGCAGTAATTGCAGGCAAAATGAGATCGAAATTAAATTCAGAGATGTGTTCATCTTTTGCAAGGGTGATGAGGTGTGGAACCGTTACAAGTTTATAACTTTTAATGAAAGCAGGAGTGCTATTTAAACAGCGTTAATTTGCAGATATTTACATATTTGCAAAACACGGGAAAAGGAATAAGCCCCTCACCCCGGGATTAATTTGTGCTCCCCTGTTTTTAGTCGTTTAGAGCTGAAAACAATTGTTTTTTTTTTGTGCCTTCCAGATGGTACTTTGAAATATCAATTACAAGCTAGTTCAACAGTTTGCAAATGAGTGCATGCATTAGAAGCGTTGCAGTTCGTACTAAAGCAGCATGTCAGGAAATCACATCTGTCATTTAGAGAGCATGCAACGATCTAAATCAATTAAACAGCGAGAAGCAAAATAGTCTATATTTAGAAGCATCAATGAGATACAAACAGCAGAACCACAAAGTACACTGCCCGTTGTAACAGGAAGTGGCAGAGGGGTGGAGAGGGTCAACAACCCAATCAATCACACAGTGAAGAGGGCCAAGCCAAATGTGCCACATTTCTCACTATACTGTTTAATGACTGCAAAACACCTTTGTCACTCTGTGGGTTTTTTTCTTTTATCAAGCAAAGAAAGAAATGGAAAAACAGTGGTTTGGGCCTAGATTGTGGTGGGCGTTCGTTCTTTAAGGTGAAAATAATGGATGTGTTATTTTAGCTTGGTCTCTGGCCTTTTCGTTAGAGGCCAAATACAAATGGAGAAGCACACTGAAAGGGTCCTCGCTGCACACTGTAAACTAAATTCTCTAAATTTAAAATTACCCAATGTGGTTGATTGCTTAACTTAAAATGTATTATATAAATTTATACTTGTCCTTTACGAAATGCTCAGAAAAATGTTGAGTACAGAGACTGAAAATAGCTACAATTCTCTTACAATAATAAGACTCACATCTGAGTCTCACAGAGACTGTTTCATGGATTCTTTGAAACCATGTAACAAGAATTCATGTATAAATATGAATAATGATGTGTGACTGATCACAATTCATGTATAAGAACGAAACAATATATATCATATAATATTTGTCTCCTTAGTTTTAAGAAAAAGACAAAAATGTGGTCACATACCTGTGGAGACAAAATTCTTTAAGCAATTGACAACATAATGCAAGTTTTGAAGATGCAAGCAGGACAATAATATTAGCTATGAGAATGAATTTGAACATTAAAGCTTTAAAATAAAGTAATAAAATAATACTGATAAATACATCATTTATAATACTAATAGTTATAATATTACTGATAAATAAAAATAGAATAATACTGAAAAATACCAGAAAACTCTGTTAGTCAATCCGAAAATACACTGCGTTTCAAAAGTTTCCATAATAATATTATTAACTGTTTTCAATATTGATAGTATTTATGATATAATTTTTTGAAGGATCAAGTGACACTGAAGACTGAAGTAATGGCTGCTGAAAATTTGCTTTGCCATCACAGGAATAAATTACAATTTTAAAATATATTAAAAAACAAAACAGTTGTTTTAAATTAATAATATTACACAATATAACTTTTTTAACTGTATTTTTAATCAAATGAACACAGCCTTTCTCAGAGACTTTTAAAAACAATGTGAGCTATTCTGTAATTATAATATTCCATACTAAGCAATAAAACAATATATTTTGCATAACAAAAGGCACGGTGTACTACATCCCTCTTTATTTACACATCTAATGCTATATTTAGTTGTGAACTTGAGTATTAAAAACATCCAGTATATCACAAAGATCCACACATCATCTGGCTTCCGTCTGAAAATCCACAAAATCTCCCTCACAAAAGACCCAAAGTTAGGGCTTTGTTTTTGAGAACAGTGAAAGAAACTACTGTCAACTTCTACAAATTGTTGTGGAGGTACATAAAAGAGCATGTTTCCTCTTTTATATGATTGCAGACTTTTTTTCTCAAAGAATAAAATTGATTTTGGGTCAGACTCACTCTAAAGTACTTCTGGTGTTGTAAATAAAATTTGTTAACCAAATTGTAAGCAGTGTCTGGTCTAGCAGGTTATCACTGGAGAGAGTGTTCATATTTTGCACCCTTGGCCTAATTGGGTCGGTAATGCAAATGTTGACCTTAAAAAGTGTGTATTATTGATATTCAATGCAAAACTACCAAAAAAATCCTTGGCCGACAAGCTATTCTTACAAAACAAACTTTGATCTTTTGATTTTTTAAACAAAGTGCACAGTATACAGCCTAGACAGGGTAGTGCTTAACACAAAAAAAAACAATTCTATAGCCTCAAAGGAAATGTAAGTTAATGTACATTTAATCAGCAAGTTTGTATTTGTTTATGAAAACAGATGCTATGATAATGCATTCATGAAAAAAGCTGTAAAAGTACAAAAACCCTAACAATTCCTGGTTGTCAGAGAGTGAAAATAAGGAGGACCATATTATAGGGGTTTACGCGAGTTCTGCCGCTGGATCAGTGTAAAGCAAAAATTCTCGAGAACTGCTCTGAAACGAATCAAGTATTGCTAAACTATAAGTAAATGAAGTGTGCCTGTACTTTGTAATATTTATGGCAATAGATATGTTTCCATCCACCTATTTTTATGCACATTTTGGGATATTGCATAAAAAAACGATGAGTGGAAATGCCAATATGTGCATAAATTCAAAAAATGCGCATAAAAATTATATGTGCTCAATTGAGGCGGATAACTTTTTTTATCTGATAAGAAGACATGTGCATAAACTACGATGGAAACACATTTACCGAATAAATCCTATGATGTGCAACAAAAAACATGACCTTAACATTGGTTGCGACTGGATAACTGGATCAACCAGTGGACCAATTTCATTGCACAACATCTCAAATGTTTGTTTTATCATTCTGAAAAGCCTGAGCTAAAGTCAGTCATCAAAATTATTTGGTTTAATCATTCCCAAAAGCATCTCACGTGATTGTGTTCTCAAACGCAGGCGTCCGTATGCAAGATAACATGACTGCGTTTATTGCGTTTCGTCTGTGTGAGGCACAAGTTATTTATGAAGAGGGAAAACTTACACTTTATTTTGATGGTCCCCTTTAGACATTCTGTTGACTATAAGTTAACATTTCACCTACATGTAAACTAACTCTCATTAGAGTATTAATTGAGTATTAGTAGACAGTTAGGGGTAGGGTTAGTAGAATAAGGGGTTAGGGTTATTAGAATAAAGAAGAAAGTTGACATACTTGCAAAGTTACTTATAGTAAGTAAAATGTCTGTTAGGGAGCATCAAATTAAAGTGTTAGCAGATATTAAGCAGAAAGTCTACTAGTACTCAACTAACACTCTAATGAGAGTTAGCTGACATGTAGATGCAACATTACTTATAGTCAACAGAATGCCTAAATGGGACCATCAAAATAAAGTGTTACAGAAGAAAGTGCCACAGTGGCTTCCCTGATTGCAGCAACTTCTATTTTTATTACAGATATTTTGCACCAAATTCCCAGAAAGTGATGATTTTGTTCTTTTGAACACATGGAAAGGCTGCTTAATTCAGAAAGGTTTTATGCGATATTCCCATTTTGCACACAAGTTAAATTCGCAACTTTGGATGGAAACATAGGCAATGCAAGCCTCATTATTCCAGAAATGGAGATATGCATGTTTTCACTTCTCACCATAGCTTTGCAGATATTCTGTCCACTCACACACTCCAGAATACAGTAATGAACTTGTCAGGAACAGCAAATACTGCTGATGAGCCACATAAACAATACATTGAGTAGTTTACACAAGGAATAAGCACTGGCCTACTGACGGTCGACCGATTACTTTTCTGGAAGACAAGTTGACAAGTAAAAATAAGTCCTGCCAGCTAGAGGTGCACAATATAATGGTGAGATATTGGTTATTTGCCAATTTTAAAGATTCTTTACTTGACCTATATTTGATATTTATTTGAAAGTTTTCCATAATATATATAAGAAACCAGAAAATAATTACCAGAATTGTTTTATCAGTGCCTCCCCATACTGTCTCTGCTGCAAAGCCCTACCTTAAAGTGCATATTGCAGGTTAAAAAAAAATTTCGAGATGAATATATAACCTTGTACAAAAATACCATATAAAAAGGTACTGCAGGGTTTAAAAATGTTTTGCAGGACATAAGGGCATGAATTTAGTAGATAAAGTGACGGTCTCTGTAAAAAACGCTTTTTTTTTCAGCGTCGCGTCATTTTACGTCACTCAAGGGAGTCGTTCGCCGAGCTCTGTGTTGATTCAGTGCAGAGTAGCTGGTATTCAGTGACAGCGGTCGTGAATCAGTGTGTTTTCGGTAGTTTTTGTATTCTATTTATCATCGTCATGGTAAATGATTGTGTTTGTGGAGGCTGCACAAACTCCAGCCTGTCAGGACATCGAGTCCAGAGGTTTAATAACAAGAAAAAGGACGTTTTGTGCAGGCGAAGAGACGGACTTCACTTCTGCATCTGCTTCGAAAAACGCATTCATTATAGACCGGAGGATTATCATCCTGGCGATATGATGGAGTTCAACATTGTAATACTACTGTAAATGATGATATTAAATTAATAAACTTACACACGCAATGCTTCTTCACCGTGTTTACTTGAATCAATTTCAACACTGATGAATACAAATTATGTACACATGCATACAGTCTCACACAAAACAGTTTTGAATTATGTGTTGGTAATGTAAATACTCCAATTTCATTCATGCCATGTATATACTGTAAACGTATATATACATTCAAGTTCACACAACTACATAATCATGGTGTCATATTCATCCTCACACTATCAGTGAATGGCACGGAATAAACTCATAACACAGAATTAATGAAAAAAGGATAACTTCACAAGAAACACATACAGTAAGTTTGGCCGCCGGCGGGAGACATGATCAGAGATGCAGCTTGATGAACACGTGAATTGTGCACCGTAAATCTTTATTATTATTATTGTTTTATTATTTCATTTGCTAACTACCAAATCAGTCGTGATGAGAAACCGCTATATCACGTAACTTTAGTGTGGACGGATATTAACGCGTGTGATATAGGCCTGATCAAGGTTTATTAGATTCTGTTAGTAATATCCTAGATGACCAATAGCTTTGCTATTGCCTGATTCATGATAATAATCTGTACAATATTGTGATCTGAGCACAAATCGTTTGCTAAGCTAACATCGGTCTCTGTTCTGTTCTCCGCTGGTTCTCCTCACACAACAGCTCAATTTGTCTATTTTGACCGTTATTCTGTCTAATCCTGGCCTGTCCTGCTGTCGTAAACACATAGCAGGCTAATTGTATGGTTGTGGTTTGTGATACGAGCATGAATAAACATTTACAATTTCCTCAGCGTCATTGCGATCCATTGTTTTCCTATTGTTGATATTGATCGCGCTCCCTCGAGTTACGTCACTTCCGATTTGGCATTTTTCAGATGCGGAAGTAAAATTCTCTCACAAAAAACGACTCCAGAAGCCTATGCAGCGTATTTATACGCGTTTTTTCAAGAAAATCTATTTAATACATTATTTTTCTATACATTGAATCACTGAAGCTCTAACCTGCAATATGCCCTTTAAGTTATATAATTTGTCATTTAAATATAGGATATAGTGGAGAACACAGAAGATTTGCAATGTTATACAAAAGTTCTTGAAATCTCATTTAAAAAGAGAGACACTCTCTTCCACACAAGTCCATCACTATTACACCTAGTAAAGACACTTCAAATGTATACAGTATGTGCTCAAATGAAGCTTTAAAAAAATCCTTGTCAAGAGGCCCACAATAATATTGGGAGACCCAAAAAAAGGCTAGAGATAAATTAACTCAGAATGTCCGTGAGACTTTTCCATTTTACTTTTGGCTGGACTGTTGCACTGTTGATTTATGGGATGTTCTCAGTTCAGTATGGGCAAAACCCCATCTACAACAAGGTCTTAAAATGCACTTCTCTCCTGCTTGCTCTTTCTCTCTCTCTCTCCCTTTCATCTCTGTTTTACATTGCTACAGGCCCTGCATACTTTTAACATTCTGTTCTTCTCCAGATGGCCACTCAGTGCCGGAGATATCCAGAAGCGTGACCTCTTTTACTGAGGGTCAGACTCCCTCTCTCTAGCAATAGAGCTCCAGCTTTAAATAACCTGTAGCCGCAAAAGCCTCCGATGGCAACGAATTAGCATCGGGCTGGACCAGTGCAGACAGAGGTGTTGCTTTTGCGAATATTCCTAATGGCTGGTTTTATGAGAAGAGATGCATGCCTTTCTTTCCTGCGTTTGCCTTTAAGAGCGATAGGGCTTTGAGAGATTGAGATGATAATGCCGGGGGATATAAATGGGAGCATAGAGAAATCTCATTTAAAAAGCAAGGGGAAGTGCAGCCTTGTAAACAAAATTCTATTTCACATTGTTAAAAGGTAATTTGTCTCCTTCGTGGCAAGCAGGGCCTTCATAAATAAAACAGTGAGTATTTCAGGTGCTCCCCTCGTCTTCCATTTCTCTCTTGCGCTTCTCTCACCTAAACTTTTTGTTTTGCTTTTCTTTTATCGTCTCTGCACGCAGAGTGGAGGTTGAGGGGATGAGAAAAGGGACGGGAACATGAGACGGGCTGAACGGATTTAAAGACTTCCAGGCAAGATTTAAAGGAGAAACTTTTAACTCAATGGCACAACTAACTGTTTGTGAAACCTGTTGGAGAGAGTGTGTTATTCTGTCCGTGTCGCACAGGGACTGCAGTCCTGGAATGTGCTCAGGGTTAATGTGCGTATCTGAAGGAAAGTACAAATGTACTTAATTTAACTTTCATATGCTGCTCTCAGTACCTGAGGTGTCTTTCCTAGTTAATTTACATCGGTAGTTATTAAAGAAAAGTCCAAAATACAAGGACGTGGGCATGTACAGAAGCCTCATAATAAAGGAAACAGTTTAGAAGACATGCCTCCAGCACAGAGATATGAAATATTCTATTAGGGTAAATGACAACTATGAGTGTCCATGATAAGTGTGTGTGGGAGGGGGGAGGTGGAAATCTAGTTTAAAACACGTGCAAAGTTCTTAGAATTGTATTCGTGGTCCTTTCCAAATGTGGTTTAACCATTAAGTAAAAAAAAATATTTTCCATACACCAAAAATACATGCAAAATAATTCAAAAATCTATTATTTTTCAAGGTATAAAGTCCATTTAAAAAAAAATTATTTTTTTTTGCAACATGTACTACCCTTGCATTGACATTAAAATGCCAATTCCTATATTTTAAGATACATATTGACCTTGACAAAGTCATGGGAATCTGCAGGAGTACTTTATATTATGTCATTTCCTGTTTTATGTTCTTTTTCTGCATGTTGGTTTCACCACATGAATTTTAATAAAAATATTTTAACAAAACATGAAAAAAAAAAAACTGCATAAATATATTAATTGCATTTTTAAAGTATTTGTTTTATTACAAGTTAAGGGGAAAAGAGTGTCATGTTTTTGACCCTTTAAAATTGTGAAAATGATTCCTAGACTTTAACCAACACTATTTTGAAATATTTCAAAAGAAATTTGACTGTTTTACAAAAATATCAGCTCCCATCAGATATTTCTGATAAAAGTTAGTTTCAGTTGTAATAAGCTCCACAACCACAACAAGTGATTTAAAATCCCCCCCCAAAAAAAGGAACAGCAGTGTTTTGAATGAATAAAGGCAAGAGCAGTCAAAGCTGTGAACATGGAAACTTCAGCAGAGTGAAACCTTCTGGTATCCATATGAAGGAGCTGAAAGAAGACATGACACTGTGTAGAACATCTCCAACTCCCAGAGCGGCTGAATCATTAACTACTATGCACAAGGTTACCCAAAAGGCCCCATGTATTTTACATGCCCTTCTGTACTGACATGGCAACCGCTGTCGGTCTGCAGTGTGCTGATTTAAAGCACTGGGAGTTAATGTTGCATCCACAGCTGAATCTATTCCAATTCACCCACCCCCGAAACGGGGCTCTAAATCAAGCTGGGCATCTACATGCAAATTCAATTAGTGAGATTTATATCACTAATGTGCTTGTTATGGTGTTAGTGACAGAAGGGGATGTAAGACAATGCCATCCAACTTTCAAACTCAATGAAGATTCTATAAGCATAAAGTTTTAGCTTACATGGTTTATTTGTCCTCTATGGAGTGTTTTAAAACAAAATCTGCATGCGTTTAAGGCTATATTATTTGTTCTTTACATTTTGCTACACAATTAAAACAAAGATTCATCTATATATTAGCATCTACCTGTTACAATACAGGAGGGACAGAGACACAGGAATGCAGGTAACGGAGGTTTATTGAACAACCAGAAGAGTCAACAGCAGTGCAGGTGAGTGAATGTGGAATTTGCAGGTAACTGATAAGGATAACTGAGTGATACTGTCCTTTTCCTTTACAGATGTAGCGGGCTGGAGACTGACTGGAGCAGAGAAAACACAGAAGAACTCACACGAGACAAGGAACAACGAAGGAGACTTGGGAACACGCTGGAGACAGGTAAGTAGCTTGAAGGAGTCCTTGAGGTGAGCATGAAGGTAAATCTAGATGCTAACGAGACCAGACAATAACTGTGTGAGTGAGTGTGTCTTTTATGCTGCTGGTGATTGCTGTGCTGATGGGGTGCAGGTGTGCGTGATCAGTATTCGAGTGAAGGAGTGCGCTGTGATTGGGTGATGGTGGAGCCTGGCGTGTCTGTGACACTACCATAGTAAATTTGCACTATCCAGAGAAACTATCTTAATACCACTCTAAAAAGAAAACCAACATATAATGATCTTATACTGTATACAGTCAAACCAAAAAATATTCAGACACTAGATATAATTTTTTACTAGTGGGTGCAGGACACTATAGTTCATTTAAGTGAGGATAGCAAAATAAATTAAACTGTGACATATTATACCCAAACATTCTTCATACAGTGGACTACCAGTAAAATTGATAAAAAATTTACTTTGACCTGACCATATTTTGCTTAAGTGTTATCTGACATAATTAATCTTATTTTTTTCTGACACAGTTTAACTCTGAGATCTTGTCATATTTTATTACCATTTTTTAAACTATAGTGAATAAACTGTAGTAATGAAATGTTCAAGGTGTCTGAATACATTTTGGTTTGACTGTAAAGTGCCCCAATTATGATTTGTCTGATATTATCTTTCATGTAGTCTGTAATTATAGCTGATTGTGAATGTAAAAGGTCTTCGAATCGATTCTAAACTACATGAAATAAGTCTTCCAGTCTTACTTCCTGCTCGGACCTATACGTAGATTTGGCCCGCCCTCAAACACTGTAGCTAAGGAACGGAAGAGTTTGGTTCGTGTTGTCGACATGTCGAGAAAACACATTTACTTTGCATGCACTTCAAAAGGATGAGGGACTTGGGCTCGAAGTGATACGGTTAAACTAATGCCATCATTCCTGTTCATATCACTAAGCATACAACTGCTGAGGAAGCCTACGGAGCTGAAATTCAGATATGATAACCAACGCTTTGTTTCTGGCACGTGCTGTAAGCGGTAGACCAATCACAACAGACTGGGCTTTCGGAAAGGAGTTTAGTGAGACCATATATTACGAGAAAAATAAAGTGTTTTTTGACCTTGGATGCATGTAAAACTATTGTAGGAGACCTTAAAAAAAAAAATTATAAATATATATATATATAGGAGCCTTTAAAATAGCTTAATAGGAGCACTTTAATTATTCACATTTTTTTTCTATAGTAGCTGTCATACTTTNTACTTTAAATCCAGAAAGTAGATATTCATGAGAGGTATTTCTGATGGCATTTTCTACTCTACACTAATCTACGAGCAGTTTTGAAGTGGTGAAGGTTGTTTCTACATTCTCAGAATATAAGCGTACATAAACCGATTCATAACAGAGGAGAAATTGCTACATCGAAAAGTTTTAACACTAAGAGTGAAGAGAAACACTAAGGAGTGAAAACGGTTACCAGGCAACTTGGGGTGTTAACTCAATTAGTGTTTTTCAAATCCAATATGTAAGACTGACTGTACACTCCACAATTTGCAAGTGATCAAGTCTCAGTGTGTAGTCATTTTCTTGCATATCTTCATTGCTTGCAATAGTTAAGAAAACAAACATCAGCATGGTGTCAACAGACTTTCTTCTTCAAAATGTGGCTGCAGAAAACTGGCAGTTATGGAGAGAAATCACAAATCAAAACAATAATTCAGTGTGTGTGACAGGTTTGCCTCAATCCTGAGGTATGAATGCAACCATGTTTAATAAATATATAAATAATTACTCCATCATGTCTCCAGTCTTCAGTGTCACATAATTCTTCAGAATTCTTATTTTTTAAAAACATTTCTTATTATTTATTATCAATGTTGCTGCATAATTTCTGAGGAAAGTGTGATTTTTTTCAGGATTCTTTGATGAATAGAAAGTACAAAAGAACAAATACAGCTGCAAGCAGTGATGACAGGCCCAAGCCCCAGCCCCAGCGCCACCCCGGTGGCTTAAGGAAACCTGTGCATGGCAACACTGTTCGAGATATCCTATAATCGTTCGCAATATAGCATATTCAGTGTCTTTGTTTCCTGTTCACAGAATTTGGTGGAGATTGCATGAATCTCCTACGAGGAGCCTGATTATTCAAAAAATTCATATTCAAACCAAAATATCTGACTTCCTGTTGGTCGGAGCTAATGACTGTAAATTAGAAAGTTGTCTTGATGAGAACCATATATTTATCGAGTTTGGTCACTGTAGGTAAGACTAACCCCCCAACTTTTGTCAAAAGGTGGCGCTATAGAGGCCCTCCTCCTCACCCATTTCTAAGGCTTTGCCCATGTCTACTGGCCGACAACTTTGATGTGTGTGTCAATTTTCATGCAATTTGAAGCAGGCTAAGAGCCTCAGAATCACCCAAGAATATTATAAAAGTCTAACGTGTTGCCATGGCAGCAGTATTTAAGATATCAAGAATCCTTTCACAGGTATGCATCTGCGGTGTCTTGCCATTATTCTGACGAAGACTGAAGCAAATCGGGTAAAAATAAGAGGGTGATTTCAAAGCATTTTGAAAGTGACACTTCCTGTTGCCAGTTAGTGGTGCTATGACTTTGACTCACAATAGTCACATCCATGTCTCCTAAAAGTCTCCACCCAGAACACACAGCTGAAGTTTCATCAAAATCAGTTAATGTATTTATAACACACTTCCTGTTTCCCTTTTCTTGCCATACATTTGTTTCAACGCAACGGCCAAACCGTTTGAGATATCAAACATCCGCTTGCAATTTAGTATCCTCAATGCCTTGTCTTAATGCTGACCGAGTTTGGTGGTGATTGGATGAATTCTCTAGGAGGAGTATATAAAATTCCAGAGCATGCATTTAGTATAGTCATAGTATGACTCAGAGTGCGAAAGTTGTTCGGACCAACGAGATTTATAACTTTATGAAGTTTGGTTACTGTAGGTGGAAAGGGGTGCCCTACAGAGCCCCTCAAATACAACCATATGAAAGGGTGTGCCACAGTGCACCAAAAAACACAAAACATTTCTAATATTTCTAATAAATCCATCTGAGGTCACACTCACTATTATGCGTGTTTTAAATATGAAACAAACTTTAGTTAAATTAACTGCCATTTACATGCCCAGGCAATGTCATATGTACACCTCGACAAAACTTAGAATGTAGTGAATGATAAGTGAATAAGAAAAAGAGATTTTGCGATCTCCAGACTGATTATGCCAGAAGCAATTCCCTTAACGTTTTCTAGCCAACGCCTTTTCTTCTCTTCTGAAAACGCCTGTAAAAATGAATTTCCCACAAACCTACCAACACTTGTTCCG
The DNA here is from genome assembly GCA_003731715.1 of Anabarilius grahami. Classification (NCBI taxonomy): domain Eukaryota; kingdom Metazoa; phylum Chordata; class Actinopteri; order Cypriniformes; family Xenocyprididae; genus Anabarilius; species Anabarilius grahami. The sequence continues at coordinate 1,278,595 of RJVU01071404.1, forward strand.
AGTCACAGAATCAGAGTGCTGCACCTGAGTGTCAATCCTGCTAATACATTGCATTCGATTAGATCTTTCCAGACGTCAATCACTGAATGAACTGGAAGCACACCAGTATTCTCTGCAGGATTAAGCCTGTGTTAAATTGGCTGCTCTACGAAAAATGAGCAATGAAGCCGGTGAATAAAGCAGGTTCATAGAACGGCAGGTATGTTTGAGAGAGAGAGATAGAGAGAGAGAGAGAAAGAAAGAGATGGAAGGGGTGAGAAAAAGTGAGGCAGTCCTCTGTTTAAATTAGAGAATTACTTCTCCGGCTCTACGAAATGGTGGCAAACTTCAGGGAATTATTCACTGAAAGATAATTAAATGCTCTGTGAAACTTTAAATAAGCTAAATAAATTGCTTTTCTCAATTATGCTTCCTTCCACCTTCATTTTTCCCTGAGTCCTCAGGTGGGCCAATGTATATGGTGGCCTCTGGGAGTGCAACACAACAGCAATAGAGAACCAAAATAAAAAAGGGGCAACACAACAACTAACCCAAAACAGGTCTATGTATCCCTAAGGCAAAAACTATTTTAACTAATTACTAAATTAATTTATTTTAAATAATAATGCTTACACATTATGCTTTGACATGTAAATGTATCATGATTGAATGCTGATCATGTTACAATTTAATGGAAGTTGATTGTATCCCAAAACCAAACAATCCTCTTAGTAGAAATGAATTATGAATGTTTGACTACAGGTCGATGTGTGTGCTTTGGATGAGAAGTCTTCGCCTGGTTTGCCTTTCCAAAGTTATGCAGAACTATTTCTCAAGTTTTTATCATTTTAAAGCAAATACTTTGACTCTTAGTATGAATAAAAACAACCCCATTTCAGTAATTGTTGTCTAGACTTTCTTTTCCCCATCCTCATCTGGTTTGCTGAAGTAAATTCTTTCCCCAAATTAAAAATACATAGGCTCAATACCCCAAGCTCTGAGTAGCCCTGGTCACGTTTCAGTAATACAGCAGTTCATATTCAGCAGTTCATTTAGACTTGCAAATCGGATCTGCAGAGACACTTCAGTTGGTTACTAACCCTTGGCCCTTCTATGAATTATACAACCTGCAGTTTAATATTAAAAAAATGAAAAAAGATTGAATTATAAAACTCTCCAGCAAACCAAGGGACAGTCAAAAGGATAACTTTTGCATAATTTTACCATTTTTCCCCCTTTTTGAGTTTTTTTTCCCCTTAGTCTGAGATCTAATGGACATTTCCCTCTGCTCTGTTAAATATGGAATATGCATATCTCATAAATTAATTCTCTGCAGTACTCACTAAGCCTGCTTCCACACTCAGGTTAACAAAGTTGTGATTGGTGTGCAACTCTATCCTAAGGCAAAAGTCAATGTCAGTATGAGCAGCTCAAGTCTGAATATATGGAGATCAGTATGGTATGATGCCAGCTTGTGTAATATTGTGGGGTTTGTATGCGCATCCAAAATCTTTTTTGGTTAATTTATTCGGGTCAGCAAACCTGCATAAAAGTCCATTTAAAAAAAAGATTAGAATGGGAAAACATGTATTAAAATAGTGCAATCAATTATTTAAAAACAAGTGTTAAAAAAAAAAAGAAAACATTTTGCCACGCTCCCTCAACTGAATGCTACAGATAATGCAAGCTAATCAAATTTAAGCTATATAAATAATTCAGTGTGATCTGTTAAACCAGGGGTTCTCAACTGGTCCCACCCTGGGACCCACATTTTCCCATGGTCATTAAGTCGCGACCCACTTTTTTAGAATTCAACCAACAAAATTTATTTATTCAAAAATAACTGTTGAAAACACTCATATATCATCTTTTTAAAAACATAACCCTACATACATACATATATTATCCCGTACAACGTGCATTTCAGAGCTTAATAAGTAACTGGACCCTGACAACCGCATGTACAAAAGTTAATTAAATAAATAAGGCCACATAACAAGATATTTTTACTCTATTCAGAGCAAATTAAAAAGAAACTAAGGAGGACCATGACAACTGCATGTACAAAAGTGAATAAAATCAATGTCAAAATCACTCAAAATAAACAAGGCCACAAAACAAGATATTTTCACTGCATTATGAGCAAATTAATAAGAAACTAAGGAGGACCATGACAACTGCATGTACAAAAGTGAATAAAATCAATGTCAAAATCACTCAAAATAAAGTTTTCACCTAACCAGGTCATTTATGGAAGTTAATGAGACAATTGGGGATGTGCTTTACTCTTGATAAGAGTTTCAAAGTCACTTCACAACAAAGCACACACTGGGGTTTCTGTCCATTTTTATCCTCAATGTACGAAAATCCATTTTTTAAATAGTTTGGGTCATATTTGCGCTTCGCCATCTCGAATCTGAATGTTAAAACAACACAGGATGGTTACCATGGCGATGGTTACCATGGCTACCATAGTAAACTACCGCACGTCTCTGACGAATGCCTGCCAAAATAAACCCTTTTTAAAATAAAAGACCAATCAAACATGAGACGCACATTCAATTTTATTTATTTTATTTTTTTTTTTTTTGACCAGCTTACCGNAATTTTATTTTATTTTATTTATTTTTTTTTGACCAGCTTACCGAGACCCACCCAAAACAGGTCTGCGACCCACTTTTGGGTCGCGACCCACCAGTTGAGAATCACTGTGTTAAACTATACTGACTTTTATCTATTAAATTAGTGAAATGACAATCAAATATCTGTATCCTAATGTTGAAAAATTTAAAAAATAAAAAAGCGATAGTGAAAAGGTAAAAAAAGTGAGAAATAGTCAAATAAAATATACAAAAATACATAGAATAATAGCATGGTGTCTGTAGTCTGTTTGCAGCGTTGGAAAGAAGTTTGCTACATTTTCACTACAGCTCATATTTAAACTTTATGAACTTCTGCATAACCAGCTTGGATACCACGCCACCATATCTGACAAACTAATAATAATCAAAGGCAGGACTTTCTTTGAGTCATACAAGCCACAGTAACAGAACTGTCATCACACAGATTGCTGGAGCAATTGAGAGACATTGTGCACATTTTATAAACTAAAGCCACAGTGACTGGTTTCTCTCCACCCCCATGTGTTCTTTTGTCAGTCAGTGGCTAGTAATGAGCGAGAGAGATCTCAGCCCGCCTTCCCAACTCATTTTCATCCTCAGCTAGCACGTTGAGATCTAAAGTTGGTGGGTGTTAGATCTCATTCTCCCAACCCTCATCTGTTCGCCTGTCTTTCTTTTTTCCTCAGTACAAACACCATCCCTTCCTTCATTATTTTTTTAAGAAGATGGTTCAGCATCAAAAGCCTCTCCAGCGGAAGGAATTGTCACTTCAAAGTGCTGTACCTCCAATCCCTTAACCCAAATGCTCATTTTAAACAAATAGTTTCAAATGAATTGTTAAAGATGAACCAAAAATGAAACATTATGACATTAGGTACATGACTCATGTCATTAAAAAACTGTGTGACTTTTTTTCCCTCTAGAGACTAGACCACCAATGAAATTGAATTGTGAGCAGGGGCTTTCAAGCTCCAAAAAAACACCATAAAACACCAAAACTGTAGACATACAACTCCTAAATCTTTCGAAAGACAATTGATAGCTCTGTGAGAGGAGCAACTCAAAATTTAAGTCATTATTTATACACAATCTTCCTTTCTGCAATATCTCTCCAATTTGCATAATTTATTATGTGCAGCACCACGTCACGATCAAATTGCCACAAGACATATGAGAGCCAATAACGTCTGGCATCACTGATGTCAAAGCTGCTGTGACACGTCCTGTTGTGCCATACTTAAATATTGTAAAAACATGAGCAAATTATGACAGAATTATCCTATAAGAATGAGTGGGCAAGAAATAATAGCCATTAATACTCCTTTACTCATTGCATTCATTTCATTCACACTAACAGATATACATTTGTCAGGTTATTAAATGTAATTTGCCTGTGGAAATGTAATTTCCCCTGGGAGACTTCAATGCTGGTATATTGCTGGTATATATTGGTGTGGGTTTTAAGCATATGTGAGCAAATCATGGTGTTCAGTGCTAGTGTGTGCACCATATGGCTCAATACAATATCATACATTATCTCTGCTACAGTGTTAATGTTTTAGGGTAATGTGATAAAAATGTCATGTTAACATTTTTCTGAAGAGTTCTGCTTTCTTACAAATAATAAGTGTGTTGATCTGATCACATTCTGTCTATAAATATCTGGACAAATAAATCACATCTAATCCAAGCTGAGAGAGATACAACACTCATTTGAATCAATCTTAAAAATTTTCTTATTTAATCCTAAATTTAATAAATAGTGCTATGAGTATGTTGCAGGGTAAGTGAATAAATGAATAGTTTATATGTTTTATATTAAGAATTCTAAATTATACTCTGTATCTTATATACCACCAAGGCTGCATCATCAAAATATAGTAAAAACAGTAATATTGCAAAATAGAGAAATGCTTTCTATTTGAATATATTTTAAAATGTAATATATTCCTGTGATGGCAAAGCATCATTACTCTAGTCCTTGATGAATAAAAGTATATATTTTTTTAATCTTACCATAAAAGTTTGAATGGTATTAAGCAGCAAAACTGATTTCTGAAGGATCATGTGATACTGAAGACTGGAGTAATGACTGCTGAAAACTCAGCTTGTTCATCAAAACTTAAAAATAAATTAATAATGAGGATAAAAAATAAAAAAAAACATTTTAAAATTTAAATAAAAATACAAATAAATTACAAATAAATTGATTAAAATAGAAAACAGTTATTTTAAATTGTAATAATATTTCACAATATTACTGTTTTTACTGTATTTTGATTAAATAAATGCAGCCTTGGACTGGTTCATTTAAAAGTAGACATTTCAATATGTCTATAGACATATTTCTCATGTCAGTGAGGCAAGTATACGCTGAGTTTCGGTTCATTTTTGTGACGCGCTCCAGTACAGACCAAGAAGGCAGAAAGCGCACCCTGTTTGTTTGGCTTATTTTACAAAGCACAGAGTTTTGTTGTTATTGTGATAAAAGTACAGTTTTAAAAGTACACCCTTTACAGTTTTGAATGTTGTTTTACTCTTATCTGAATGAGCAAAAATGATGGAGTATTTTAAGTTCTTTCCACTATCCAAAACGAACTCTTGGATATGTGTAATAATAGAGCAAATTTTCCAGCCTGACTATCTGTAATTACCACATGGATCAGCTGTGTTACTATCTGTCCATCACAGACTACGTGACTTCAATTCCTGTCGGGGGATTTTTTTCCCCTGCAAATAACCAACTTATTGCAATTTTTGGTCAACTTAAAGCCTCTTCTCTTCAACTGATGTTTGGTCGACTATTAGGGGGAAGCCCTAATATATACACGTTTAATCCAACCACTTCATTGCTGTGAAAACACCATCTTTGTGCATGTTTATAATATGCTTACCATGTTTCCCACACAGTTTAAATGGATCTTTGATCATGAAAAATTATAGTTTCCTACATATTTTAGGAAGGTGGGCCCTGGCAAGAGGATTGTAACAAGTTTCCTAAACCAAACAATGACTATTTATGAGTCAAAAAACTAAAACCATCAAAGTTTGATGACTACTACTACATAATTTCCAGTTTCTATTCTGTCGTTTAGCTCATTCTCTTTCTTGTAATTATTTTATGTTTATAGGCTATTGCAACATTAGAGTCAGTCTACTAGGAATCTAGGAATTTCTCCTCACTTCATGTAACACATCAGCACAGTAACAAAGACGTGAAAATACATGCTCCTCCATTTGAAACTTTAATGAGCGGCATGAGGACAGTGCATTCTTGTTCTGGGATTATGATTATAAATTAGATGTCTATGCTGTTACAAAACTGGAAAATGTTTGAGCTTTTACTGTCCAGTGTCCGCTTTCCCTTAATGAAAACAAGATTGATCTTGCCATGAGGGAGTCAGGGTCAATTTGACTTAATAATTCCAAATCAAACTGCACATTGCATAAATATAAATAACTTTGAAATTAATTCAAGAGACAGAACTAATGCAATTCTAAGACAATATCAGTGACTTAACACAATATTCTAGTCTTTTTATGTGTCCTTCTAAGTTAGTATGTTTCTTTGGTAAGAGACCATCTGCAATGATATCAAATGCAACTGATACAGCAGAATAAACAAAAACAAACATACTGTAAAAACTTGCACATTTGTAGACAAAAACACTGGCATCCAATGTAAATTGATTCTATTTTGCATTTTATAACTTTGATATAATTTTTCGCAATTTTGTGAAGTGTTTAAATCATTCAGTTATCGTAAGCCATTGCAATATGCATATCACGATATGTACATTTGCGATATTTCGATAATTTCGATACACTGTGCAGCCCTACTTTTCGCCATGAAGTGTTCTTTAATATTGAGTCAAAAACCTAGTGTTCTATACAGAACCCCACTGAACCTTTTTTCTTTCACGCCAACATGAATGAGAAGAGGGGAAAAAAGAGAGATGAAAAGAGATACATTGAGAAAGAGAGAGAATGAAAATGACCACATGGGACAATCTGGCTGAGAGAAGAGAGGATCATCATGTTGATCACCGGCTCGCGGCAGGGGAGACGTGAAAAGTGTGGCAAAGATGACACCTGAGTACAGGGGCCACAGCGTGGGCTTTCACTATATATGAGAAAGAAAGAAAAACACCTCAGGATTTTGGAAGAAAAAGAATGAGAGAGGAGAAAGAGTGAAAGCGAGACAGCGAAGAACAGAGGGCCCTATCGATTTCAGATAGCACCCTGCACCAGAGCGAGCAGCTTAGATCCAGATAGCGGCCATCATTAATGTCAGCCCAAAATGCACACAGATCAATTTTGGGACTAAATAAAAACTGGAGGTAATCTCCCTTAGTGCCCCAATGAACACCATCAACCTCCTGCTAGAAGGACTGTATCAAGGTTACCATTTATAAACGATGCCCACAAGCGTACACTGAAAATATAAAGAAATCAATACACGCCTCAGAGTAAGGACTCTTTTAGGCATTTATTTTGGCTACAGTGGTGTACTGATGCCAAACACCACATGATCACAGTGAGGTTACAGGTTAGGTTACACTACAAAACTGAATTAACTAAATGAAATGAGTCTAATATTACTGAAAGTGCATTGTACTTAATAGAAAAAAAGTTATATGATCTCATTAACTGAGTAGGTATATAGTTGTTATGAATAAGTCACTGAAATTTGTGTTCTTTCACGATAAAAATCCAGATGGTTAGTACCGTTTCACATTTTAATTATCATTAAAACTGAATTTGATTATTGCCGTAATGTATGTTTTAATTCATACTCAAAGCCAGAGAGGGCCCTTTTGCAGAAAGTACGACGTAGACTCATCATCTCAGGTATTTACATAAGAATAAAGTATATTGAGAATGCAATGCTAATCGAAATAGCCTTCATCACAGTAGAATACTACAAAATAATGTATTTTTTGCCTCAATCTGTATCAAGAAGCCTCATAAGATTGTAAAAACAGCAACTGCATGCTTAGAAAACTGCATGCGCTTAGATAATGTGAGTAACTATTAGTTAGCATTTTAGTCTCCTCTAAACAAATCACATGGTATGATCTAAAAATAAATCATTAAATTAGTAGGTTTTCTACTACATACTTTCTAGGGCCACTGTGGCCCCTGCTTTTAGAAAACCCTAGATCCGCCACTGGTTGAAATTAAAGGGTTAGTTCACCCTTAAATGAAAATAATGTCATTTATTACAATGAAATTCGATGGCTCCGTGAGGTCTGCATAGCCAGCAATGACACTTCCTCTCTCAAGATCCATAAATGTACTAAAAACATATTTAAATCAGTTCATGTGAGTACAGTGGTTCAAAATTAATATTGTAAAGCGACAAGAATATTTTTTGTGCACCAAAAAAACCCAAAATAACGACTTATATAGTGATGGCCGATTTCAAACACTGCTTCAGGAAGCTTCGGAACGTTATGAATCTTTTGTGTCGAATCAGCGGTTCAGAGCGCCAAAGTGATTTCAGCAGTTTGGCGGTTTGACACGCGATCCGAATCATGATTCGACACAAAAGATTCATAATGCTCCGAAGCTTCCTGAAGCAGTGTTTTGAAATCGGCCATCAGTAAATAAGTAGTTATTTTGTTTTTTTGGCACACCAAAACTAATCTCGTCGCTTTATAATATTAATATTGAACCACTGTACTCACACGTACTGATTTAAATATGTTTTTAGTACATTAATGGATCTTGAGAGAGGAAATGTCATTTCTGGCTATGGAGGCCTCATTGAGCCATCGGATTTCAACACAAATATCTTAATTTCTGTTCCGAAGATTAACAAAGGTCTTACAGGTGTGGAACGGCATGAGGGTGAGAAATAAAAGACATTATTTTCATTTAAGGGTGAACTAACCCTTTAAGTGTTATTTTGTGTTTTTGCCTAAGATTATTATAGGGAGAGATGTGTGTTAGAATTTATAGAGGTTTATGTTATGTTGTAGTTTTTCAGGGGTTACCATTGTGATAAAGAGCAGAATTTAATCTATGAGTCCGTTAAAAATTTGAAGTAACTGGTTACCTCAATTTATTTGAGTTCTGCCAACTTATTAGAGTTTACAGTGTACAATAGTCAGGCTATTTTGTTGCACCTAACTCATTGAAGTCGTAAAAAAAATATTGGAAAGGCACTATAAACATGTTCATCAACCTTTTTTTTCTCAATATAGGCATTTATGAAGCAACACAAAATAGAGTGAACTACTCTCCACTATTCACAGTGACAGACACACCACACAGTATAGTTTCTATTCAGTAAACCTGACTGAATACAGATGATTTCATGGGGTGGTTCACAAAAAAAATTAAATTCTGTCCTCATTTCTTCACTATGTCGATCTAAACCTGCATTTGCAAGAATAAATAAATAAATACATACATTTTTTTCACACAATGAAAGTAATGGGGTCCAAAGTTGTTTGGGCATTTTTTCAAAATAACTTACTTTGCGTTCTGCAAATGAAATGTGAAGGTGAGTAAATGTATCAGTACTGTAAAATGTTATGACCAGTTTAAAAATACAGAGGGTGCTCCGAATGAACTGAAGCAGCAGCTCAAAAGAAGGGTTAGAGCTGAGATTCCTATCTGGATATGCAGCTTGCAGAGGGGAGCAGCATGCTATCCTGCCCCCAGCCACACAATTGCAGTCTTAGATGCATTAATTATGAGCCGTTCTGTCTAGTGAGAAGATGTGATGGATTTTATTTATAAACTTTTTGGGAGGGTAAGGAGTGGGGTTGGTTGCTTTCTGAACTCCTCTGTCTTCCAGTGTGAGTTTCATGCATAAACATCTGCCATAAAGTTTTATTTAATACAAGGGGTCTTCTGAACATACAGGTAACCCTCAGCCTTTAGAGAAACAAACTTTTTAAAACTGTGAAAAGTGTTTTTTGAAAAGTCAAATACTAGAGTAAAAAGAGAGGGGGTTTACCTTTTTGGAAGAGACTATATTGGAAGAAAATTGACATTGCAATATTTTTTTTTTTCTGCGATATATATTGTGATATGGAAAAAAATTCACCAGATGACTTGAATAGCTCTATTTGGAAAGAATTAATTCTAGGATGATTAGGGTCATTTTGTTGGTGAGTGAATACGCATATAAAATAATGAACTAATTACATGCATAGATAAATATAATAGAAAAAAGGTACAAATTAAATAGTGCATTATATATTTCAGGTAAGCCTAACGGTATTCAGGTTCAGAAATTGAATAATCAAATGTAAAATAACACTGCATAGTCTTCACTTTATAAATTAAACACAATCAGTGTTACAACTAGAGCCTGACCGATATTCTTTATGTGTATATTATAGTTCATTACACACAGACAAATAGGAAGTGTGTCCAAACTTTTGACTGGTACTGTATATTGAATACCATATATACATAAACAGAATATATATACATAAACACATTTTTGTAATGATCACTCAAATGTGGTGATCAAGATATGACGTTATAAAGATATGTAATGAAGGCAGGGTATTTAACAATTTAACAATAAACTTTATTATCCAAAATAAGCCTGGCATCAGTGCACTGAACAGTAAACTTAGCGTTAACGTAGCATTAAATCACCATTCAACAGACTCAAGCCACCACCGCACCGCGGTCTATTTATTAATTTGTTTATTAACTCTACAGTAAGTTTTGTATATTTCACAAACTAGTTAGCAACTTACCGTTAAGACAACGCTTTGACTCTTGTGAAGACATCACTTGACTGCTTGCCGCTGCCTGAAAAAGAGACCTCTTTACCTCTTTCACTTTTTAAATGAAAGGGCTGGCTGGTGCCAGTAGCGAACAACGGAGTGTGCTTTGCTGGACAAACTACATAATCACACCATTTACAATCATTTTATCTGTGTTATATGTTCTTTAAAATAAATGTTCATATCGGTGGTATATCTGCGCCGTATACGTCGATGCAGATATATCGGCGACAGGCTCATATCGGCCGATAAATTCGGCAAAACGATATGTCGGTCGGGCTCTAGTTAAAACTACAAAAGTGATTTTTCTATTTGTCTTTTGTTGTTTTGTTGTAACATTCATGACACAGAAAGCAGCAGGAATATTAGGATGCTGTCACTTTAAGACCAAATGCGAGGATCCAGAATGCTGTTACACATCTGGTTTTCTTTCTGAACTGTTTAGTTCACCTAAGCCATAAGCAGCTGTGTTTACGAGGATACTTGATGTTTTACATTGGTATATAGGCAGCAATACCCAAATCAAACCCAAGTTTGAGGCGCAATGCGAGTGACAAATCTCCGACAGTATACTGATGCCTCGTTCTATTTATGATGTACTGACATGAAGGACAAATACTTTGCAACAGGCACTTTGTCATGTCCAGTGTACACAGCTTTTAGCTGTTGTGACAACGGTCGCTTCTGGTGTAGACACGGTGCAACAGTTCTAGGCTATATCATAATTAATTCCCTTAAACTTTTTAATTAAATGACAGACCTGCTTGTTATGTAAAAGTTGTCGATTTTAATGAAAAGGAAGCTTAATATCTCATTTCCTATCTTCAGATTTTGGCAACCTTGAAAATTTTTGGTTCTTATCTGCCATTATACGGAGGATATGTTGTGCAAGAAATTAGTTATTTTATCGTTAAGACCCTGAAGGTGAACCAAGCAAATATTAAGAGAACAAACTGTGTGACAGAGGCCCATCAGAACCATTACTGAGCCGATTATACAGCATGTAAATCACGCCGTGCGACACAGTCGGCAGAGAGGAGCCAGACAGACCAATGACCATTAAGCTGACAGAAAGCAAATGAAGAGTAAAAACACCACCGAACTCGACTCGTTTCTCCCCAAGCCAGGTGATTCATAGTCCCCCAGTCATCCAATCCTCACTGCACTTTTCCCCACCTACCTACCTCTGATTAAAGGGCACTTTTTAATATTTGTCTTAAAGCTTTGCCAGGGTCTTTAAAGCAGACATTGTAACTATCTTTTGGCGAGAGTGAACCATCATTAAAATCAGGAAAGCATAAAATACGGCAGAGAATGAATGTGTTATTGCTCACCTAACAATAAAGTCAGGCTGGATCTTAATAGAGTGCCACCAATTAATCAATGTCTAATGGCAACAAAAGCAGAGACTGATTAGGGCAGAGAAACGACCTGGATGGACATTATGTGCCATCTGTGTGCAGGAAACAAATAACATCTCCACATATCAGAGCAAACCAAGGCATCTAGCTTCGCTTGTGAATTTAATTTACCCTCCACTGATTGTGGCCAGAGTATTCATTTCCTTCTTGGTGGCAGCCTGTGCCATCTGGATCGGCTAGATTTCTGAAACCAGGCCAAACCTTTAAATTTTACCTAATTTTAAAGATATTTTTCCATGTTTGCTTACAAACCACAATAAGCATTTACATAACAAGATGGCAGACAGCAACATTATTTCTTTAAAGGAACATTTTACACAATAATTAAAATGCTGTCCTCATTTAGGATTATCAGTGAATAATGATACATTTTTAGTTTTTCCACCCAAAGTTATTATACGGTTTCATAAGAAAAAGAAAATAACATGGGTTTTTTTGTACTTTCTGAAGCTTAAAAGCTTCAGACCTTATTAATTGTAATAGTGGTTCAACAGTTTTCCGTTTGGATTCCATGTGGGGAGTGGGAGGGATAATAATATGGGTTCAGAACAACAATAAGGATAGAATTTTCCCTCTTTTTGATCTATCCCCTTAATGCTCCATTACTTTTCTACACTGTGGTCATTTTAGTGTACATAATATTTTAAACATTTAGTTTCATAAATTCAGACTCTACGCTCCCATTTAGGTGTTTGAGGTGGATCTGGGTAAAGATACACTACCGTTCAAAAGTTTGGGGTAGGGTTTTTTTAAAAGAAATGAAGACTTTTAACTCAGCATGGATACATTAAAATAATAAAAAGTGACAGTAAAAAAATGTTTATACAAAAAATATTAAACAGCATAACCGTTTTCTGCTGTGATAATATAAAGAAATGTTTCAAATCAGCACATAAGAATGATTTTGTGACACTAAGGACTGGAGTAAAAATTAAGCTTTGCCATTACAGGAAAAATTACTTTTTAAAACATATTTAACAGAAAACTATCTTTAAATTATAGTGATATTTCACATTTACACATTTTCTAAAAAAATCCTTACAAACCCCAAACTTATGAACGTTGTGCTTACATTTTGGAATCATATTCTGATCTAAATTGTAGACCAGATTGATTTGTGTGGAAAAGTCAGCACAGACACTTCAGGGATTTTAGAAACTCGAATTTTCACTAGGGCAATCTCTCTAAATATTAATGTACCAACCTACACAAACTCAAAGCAGACTTCTGGACTTGCGGTGCACAACCTTGCTAAGATAAATTAGATTCTGTCTGCTTCAATATTGTTACTAAACGCTTGCTCAGTGAGAATTAATCTTAATTTGCAAAAAGGAAAGATTTTCTGCCTCAATATTGCTCACTCTCTGTGACTTTCATGTTGATTTTAATTTATCTTTACACAAGCAAATGCAAGTTTCACCTTTAAAATTCACAAAACTTTAAAACTGGCTGCCTTGTAGCAAGTTTGAAGCTCGGAACATATCTAGTGATATATAAGTACTAACAAAATCATTAAACAGTGAATTAAAAAATAGCCTGGACTTCAGGTTGAGTACAACTTAAGCTCCACAGCTCTACATAAAAAAAGTGCTCTGTTGATAAGGTTAGAATATAATTTCATGATTTTTAACTTTTTTAACAATAAGGCCGTAACAATGGAAGTACACAGGGCCAAGCAATAAACATTAAAATACATGCTGTTTTAAAAGTATAAGCACAAGACCTAAACATGAAACTAGTTTCACTGAATTATTTCCCTGTCGGTGAAATGTTAAATATTATACGTGAATCTGTCTAAAAAAAAAGTATTTAAAAAAACAATCAAAATAATAATCAAATAATAAAAATGCCATACTGAATCATTCATTAAGTGCTTGAACATAACTTAACAAAATTTAAGACCAGATAGGAGTCATGTCATGTGACTGCAGTTTTAGCCATCTGTAAGAGATTAAATAAGACATCAAGACCAGCTAAATATGCATTCTAAATTATTACAAGTTTCAAAAAAGATATTACTTAGGTATGAGGACCAAACTTCTCAGAAGCCTACTCATTAAAACAGAATCTTTACTGGACTGTAAACAAAATATATAATTCAACTTTCCCATTAATTATTCAATATATTTAGATAAGGTAACAAATTTGATGACTTGGATTTAAGCATGTAAAATAGATTGGATTTGCCAGAAAAAATTTCAAGAGTTTGTTCCCATCAGTTATATTGCACATCTTAATTATTTACTATAAAACACATATAATACTGTTATCACTTTAAAAACATTAAACATGTAAGAGAAGGCTTTTACACTGATAAACACAACTAAGATGAGGTAACATTTGTTTACTGAGCTAATATTAGGTTTAGACATATTAGGTTTTGGGGGAAAAAGAAGACACAATTAAGTGGCTGCCAAATGTGGTTGTATATGGGCACTGAATGGACACTGAGATCCCTTATTAAGCTTGAGGTATGAATTGTGGTCACTTGCTAAATCCGAAAACAAGCCTACTGCCTCCTAAAAAGTTGGTTTAAAGCATGTAAATTACAAAACAGAAGCAAGGACGGATATCATAACTTGTTTAACGACTTAATTTGTGATTGCAAAAATAATCAAACCCCTTACAACTCACTCTTTTCAGGCTCTGAGTTGAAAATAGCACCATAGATAATGTTTTGCTTGTATCTTTCACTCCAAAGCCAACTACTGTATTTAAGGATGTCAGCTCAGTGAGTTGAGAATTCAACTTGGCAGCCCTAAAATTTTCCTTTTCTTATAAGCAGCGTTTCACCGGCAGTCAAATAAAGGTTCAATTTCACATAAAAGACAAAGTGCCAAGAATGGCAAGACTATCATACATCAGCATGGATCTCCGTCAGATGTCATGGAGCAACAGACAGACAAGATCAAAAAGACAGAGAGATGGAAGCATTAACCATCTCTCTGAGAAAATATACTGTCCAAAATAAAAGTGAAATTCTGATATTGTTTTTAGTCTGTGTCTGGAATGACATAATCAATCTGAGCCAGGGCCAAACTGACATTTTTGTGAAGTATTGAAAGGCCATCTGACATAGACAAACTATTTGACTATTATAAGGGCTGAAATCAAAACCTGCCTATTTGCTCCTCTGAACAGAAAACAATTCATTCTTGAATGGCATTGAAGCCTTACTTGAAAATTGAAAAACTAATGGGCAACAATCACCCACCTGACAAATAACGTCCTTTGCATAGCTCTTGAAGCTCTGAAAAACTCTCGAGCATTGAGCTAATCTAACCAGAAATGGTATTCGCTTCAGAATGGTATTAGTATTGCAACATTCAGAACTGATGTCAAATTCTTGGAAATTGTGATGAATTTAACACATTACCCTAAACAAATCATCTTCTGGTAACCTTGTTCACCTATATGTAGTCTGACATAACATTAATGCATGTGGCCTGTCTGTTGTAAGGTTTCTATTTTCTCCCACAATAAAAATGTAATAATTAAAATGTCATTTACAGTTCAAAACACATGATGCTTGTTTTCTTCTCTGGAAAACAAATGGATCAATAGAACTGGAGTTAAAGAATGCATTATTTTTCATATGTTGAAAGTATATGAAAAATGTGGAACTTTTCAGGCTCAGGTGCCATAATTTAATAGACTGAATATCACTTAATTTAATAACTTAAATGTTGGTCTTTTTCTCACATAAAGCTATCGGATAGATTCAGAATAAAACGGAAGAGTCATATGGACTACTTATGATACTTCTGTGTTTTTTTTAGCTTTTACTTATTCCTTAAAAAAAAAACACTAAACTTGCTCAAAAACATTCCCGTTTTATGTCATCTTATTTATGGCTTCTAGATTGAAAACAGTTTCAAAAAGCCTGCTCCACCACAGATTCACTTTCAAGCCTCCATTACATGCCATTTTTCTTCAATTCTTCAGCATTATTATTTTTATTTTTTGTTTGATTTTATTTATTTATTTATTTATTTTTGTGCTGAGGAGTACTTATGTGTCTTTGTGTGTCTGTTTGTAATAACATTGTGACTTATATTGTTTCATGACTGTGACAGTTTGAAATAAAAGGCACCAATTTCTCTCTATTAAACAAAATGTACTCTGTCTCACCTCCCATGTCTCTCTAGGTATCTTCCCCCTCTCTTAACTTTTCTCTTTCAACATTTTGCTGGCTGAACTTAGTTTGCCTGACAATTTACACAAGAAAAAGAAGAAGCGTGACAGCGCATGCTAAGAGTTTGCCTTGTAGCTGGGTAAAAGGCTAAACAAAACATTCAGAAACTTTTTTAAACAAATCTTCATGACCTATATATACACTATAAGTAGTTTTTTGAGGGTAATTGACATTAGTGTTAAGTAACAAACATATTTCAGTAGCGTGACAGGAGCTGTTTTCAAAGCAGTTAACATAAAACAGCAGTGTACACACAGTTCAAGCATCTCTAAAATCATCTGAGGTTTATTAAAATCACCGAAAAGGTACAATATACATGAGAATGACGTGGTACTTTAAGCGCGTTTGTGTATACAGTACCTGTCGTTCATGAGGAGCGCGTGCAGGGGGTGAACTAAAGATTTTCTTCTTCAAAAGACTCCTCCCTTTGTTGTATAGTTTGTCAATACTACCTTGCTGAATTCAATTTTTATAAGAATATAAAATCATTATTATTTATCAAATTTATTTCTTGGAACAATTGTACCTTCAAAAGTGAAAAAAGTTTTGTATAAACCAGAAGAAATGGTGTCAAGTTAAAGTCACCATGAAATCAAAATTGACCCTTCTTGTTTCTTATGGAATATTGCAGTATTTATTATAAATGATTTATCTGTGCATTTTTTTAAATGTCATGTGCCGTCGTAATCATAGATATAAATACATAGACGCCCCATTGGCCGTTTTGTACTGTTGCTGCGATACGCCAATGAGTCCGCCATATTGCGCAGGGCAAGACTCATTATACAAATGCAAGTAAACAGGGATATGACAAAAAGCGCAATAAAGTTTACACTTCTTAACCGATTTCAATGGTTTATGATCTGCATTGAGTACAAGAAAGGTTTTGTCTCCAATTACTCAGAATCTCACTATTTAGAACTTGAAAAATTATTCATTGCCATAAGGAATTGTGAAAACTCACGCTTCTCAAAACTCACATTTAATGTACATGAAATGTGCACATCGATTTGAATTGTGGAAATGTTTTTTTCTGTCTTCAACAACAGAAAAAAAAAACATTCTTATTTTGGTCATCCTTCCAAGACGTAGAATCTGTGATTCTGAAGTACAGTATCACCGATGTGGTGACTGCAAGCTAACATTGAATTCATTAGGAGCCGTGCCGAAAGAACAACCTACGTAAAGATGATAATTGCACAATAAACTGCAATTTCAGGTTTCAAACAGAGATGGTGACAAAGAGGCAAAATGTATGGACTGCAGCTTTAATAGATCCAGTAAAACATTTAAGACACAGCAGTAGAAAATTTTTAGCACAATTACAGTACAATATAAATTGTATGAAATATAAGTGTAATATAAGATCAGATATAGCAAGAGACACAAATAATAGAGCCAAACTTTTAAAGATATGTGTAATACAAAGCCATAGTTGTTTAAATATGAGTTAGGTTCATAGGTTCACCACGCAGTCATATAATTATTAAATTGCGTCCTCCACGTTTTAGGTTTTGTCTGGGACAGAGGACGTCTCTTACTTAGATATTCAGCTGCAGCAAGCCCACTGATCTTCCACTCAACATCATATTGAGCAAAACCCAACACAATGGTAGATCTACAATATTAGCCTAATATCAGTTCGCTTATCACCGTGTTAGTTGTAGTGAGTGACTTTCTATCCAACAAGCTACGGTATTTATTTAAGCTACCAAACAAGCTAGGTAACATTATAAGCAGACTCATGGAAAAATATTAGTTATCATTGTCATTTTTTGTCATGACTAATTTAATAATGACTCAGCATCATCTGTATTCAGGAGAAAATAATCACTTCATCCAAAGTTTAAAGGGAATAGCTTCGACAGCCTACTTACTGGAGTTCCACAACTACTGCAGAACCTTGTTCTCTCCCAATGAACTTGTGTTTGTAGCTGAAGTAAAAGGGGAAAGCAGGCAGTGGACCAAAGCAATGTGAGGCAAGAGAGGGCTCAAAATGTCTCTTAAAACACTTTCTTTTTTTTTGCTCAGTTTGCATTTGCATTGTTTTACTACTTAAACAATTAGTTTAAGTATATATCATTATATTATTTACAATACACACTGTGGTTTTTAATTATATTTGTTTGGGCTGGGGTGGGTGGACAACCCTCAGATAGGATAGGTCATGAACACCCCGCCCCCGACTCATACCATTCCGCCTATGCCTGCCCTATATTTTTTTCTTTTTCTGTTTCATGCTGACTTTAAAAGACCTCAAACATAGGCTGCACTTTCCCTAATACATATACAAAGTCCAAGGACATGTTATAACGGCCCATATAATTATATCTTTGATTAATAGGCCTACAATACATTAGAGGTAGGCCTACTACAAAAGTTATATTTTGAAGAAAAAAAAATACATAATGGTCAGAAAAAGAATCTTCAAAAGAAACTCTTGTGACACTTTCACGCAGTTCTTTTTCTCTCTGGGGTAAGTAAATAATAAATAAATAAATAAACACAGAAATAAGACATGCATGAAGAAGGAACCCCTGTGGAGTAAACTTCATTCAAAATCAGTACTGTCTGCACAGCATAATAAGAAGTCCAAAAACAAATCTATTGTGACTGGTGTTGTCTCAAACAACACAAAGAAAAAGACAACAATAACCAAGAAAACAACACATCATTTTCAAGATACCAAATATTAAGAGTCTAAGTGTTAACATTTCCTCTATAGCAATAATGGAAGCATCATTTCACTTGATTGAATGCAAGAAAGATACTGATGCATTCATTTTTAGCTAATGACAAAACTTGCAAACTTAAATGAAAACATCTCACTTATTTCACCAGTGTTAAAAGCATCTCAGTTTAATAGCTCTCCAAGCAGAGAGCTCTTTGACTTTCTCGATCAAAAAGATAAATTGACGTGTTTATTTTGACGCTGTGGTTGTATTGTCTTTTTTTTTTTTTTACGGGGTGGGAATTGGGCAAGGAAATGGCGCTGCTCCTAATTTCATGATGTGATGGGATCTGCCTCCCTGCCACTTGACTGACGAGCTCATCATGTGGATGGATAAGTGATGGTAAGTAAACTGTTTATAATAAAAAACTGTCGCAGTGATGCAATGCTATCACTTTCTTTTCACAGGCGAACAACAAAAGACTCAGGAACCCTCAGCAGAGCCATGATGAATGGAGATGCCTTAATCAGTGACTAGACTGCTAAATCCTCCATCAAATTAGCTCAGGATATCACGGGGAGAGAGACGAGGCAAAAAGTGAGAGGGTGAGACAAAGATGAATGATATCCTTGAGGCGAGATGATAGAAGCCCTCTCACTATTTCATGTTTTCAGAAGTGTCGCCTTTGAGAGACCGACTCGAGTTGCCTTTGCATCATTATTAAGTTGCAGCCGGGGTGTTTTGCTGCTTGATGAAATCAGCATGGATGTGTGTAGAGGTTAAATTGCATTAGCATGAGGCTGCGCGGGGAACGAGGCGCTTTGAAACAGGATGTGATCAGGCTATGGTGCTTTGAAACGCTGAGACGTTTGCCGTCTATGTAAGCGCACGCTGGTGTAATCACAGACTGAACTCAGAAACCAACCAGGGAGCTGAAGCAGTCTGCTGCTTTTTGAAGTGTAAAAACAGAAAGCATTTAATCTTATTCCAGCGCTAAGTGGGCAGCCAGGCTTTATAGCCATCTTATACGAGCACTTTATACCTTCTCTGATTTCATGAATTTCGAAAGCTGTGAAATAAAAATGTCTGGGGACTCCGGGGTGGTAGAGTTCTGAAGCCAGTGCCAGGAGCTGAGCGCTGCTTAATGCGAGTAGTTGAAGCATTTTGGCTTTAAGTAAGATGTCAGACTGACTGCTTGACCAGGCCACGGAGGGGAAGACTGCATTTCTCTATCCTTTGAGTCACTGAGGTGAGCAAAGCCGAGAAGAGACTAGATGAAGCACTGGATCACAGCATGGCTTGTTGTGGCCTGCAGCTGCTCGTCTAGTTAACAGGGTTGAATAAAAGGGAATAAAAGTTCCTCTTTTTGTGTTGTCCTTATGTTTGTGAAATATAATCTGCACTTGCTGTTTAATCAACCACTATAGCAGATTTTTTGCAAGCAAAAAACTGGCTATGTGAGACTAGGGGACATCGGTTTTCTTTTCAAAATGCAGAAGTCAACAGAATCAAGTATAAATATTTATAACAGGAACAAACAGTGGAAAAGTCTTCAAGGTTCATGCTTAAAGGATTAGTTCACCCAAAAATGAAAATTCTGTCATTAATTACTCACCCTCATGTCGTTCCACAACCGTAAGACCTTCGTTCATCTTCAGAACACAAATTAAGAAATGTTTGATAAAATCCGATGGCTCAGTGAGGCCTGCATTGACAGCAAGTTAATTTACACTTTCAGTGCCCAGAGCTACTAAAGACGTATTTAAAACAGTTCATGTGAGTACAGTGGTTCAACCGTAATGTTATGAAGCGACAAGAGTACTTTTTGTGCGCCAAAAAAACAAAATAACAAAATAACAACTTTATTCAACAATATCTAGTGATGGGCGATTTCAACATTTTCGAAGCTTTACGAATCCTTTGTTTCGAATCAGTTGGTCAGAGCGTGAAAGTCACGTGATTTCAGTAAATGAGGCTTTGTTACGTCATAAGTGTCTCTAAATTTCAATGGTTCATGTGACTTTGGCAGTTTGATATGCGCTCCGAAACACTGATTCGAAACAAAAGATTTGTAAAGCTTCGAAGCTTCATGAAGCAGTGTTTTGAAATTACCCATCACTAGATATTGTTCAATAAAGTCATTATTTTGATGTTTTGGCGCACAAAAAGTATTCTCGTCGCTTCATGACATTAAGGTTGAACCACTGTACTCACATGAACTGTTTTAAATATGTCTTTAGTAGCTTTCTGGACATTGAAATTAATTAACTTGCTGGCAGTGCATAGAGGCCTCACTGAGCCATCAGATTTGATCAAAAATATCTTAATTTGTGTTCTGAAGATGAACAAAGGTCTTACGGTTGTGGAACGACGTGAGAGTGAGTAAAGACAGAATTTTCATTTTTGGGTGAACTACCCTTTAAAAGTGCAAGTACCACCGCAACATTAATTGATTAAAACTAGAAGTTATATATCAATAAAAATGTTTAAAGTATCATGAAACATTGAAACATGCCTACTTCTGTCTGTATATGATCTATGATCCACATGACGAGTGTTGTTAAACTCATCGTGTTGTTCCGCGTAGAAACCACTCTTATGCGCGCTCCACGTTTTTACATATTAAATAGTGTTACAGTGATCCCATGTGCCTGTAGTCAAAACTGCAGCTCTAAATGCATCGCGGGGAAAATGCAAAGAGCACTTTTACTTTTACTGAGGAGGAAACACTTATATTATGTGCCTGAAGGACAGCAACGCAGTTCAACAGGAAAGAAGTGAATGGACTGCGCGCGTCATTTGAACTCTCGGCTGTAATGCCATTTCATGCGTAATACAGCGCAGTACTTGAATTAAAATTAGGGATGCATCAAGCTCATGTACTTGTACTCGTACTGCACAGAGACAGCGACGGCAGCAGCATACTTCAAATACTTCAAAATTAGTGATGACAACCAACACACTGCGAACTACATGCTTTCGTTATCGATTAGTGAAAGCGGGATAGGCGGAATCGCGCTGAATGACACAGACCAGAAGCGCGCTCTCTCTCTCTTTCTTGCGCGCGATCCCAGTTCTCTCAGACAGCGCATAAATGTAAAATAAATAAAGGTAAATAAATAAATATATAAATAAATATATGTAAATATAATAAATATAGGCCTAGGTAAATAAACCTACTGTATCTGAAAAACAAGTTTATTTAATTTTTATTTCTATAGTATTTGTTGTATTGTTTGTAAAATTATTTTTATATACCAACAACTATATATTGGTAATTATGCCCTTTGAAGGTTATTGGACACTG
Organism: Anabarilius grahami; assembly: GCA_003731715.1. Taxonomy (NCBI): domain Eukaryota; kingdom Metazoa; phylum Chordata; class Actinopteri; order Cypriniformes; family Xenocyprididae; genus Anabarilius; species Anabarilius grahami. Next base: position 1,300,547 of record RJVU01071404.1, read on the forward strand.
TGAAATTTTTGTTCTTTAAGTTTGTGACAAAAACATAAAATTATTACTTTTTTCATTAGAGTAATAAAAAAGAAGCTGTCCTACATTCATTAGTCTCACTGTGTTGTGCTTGGAAAAACTGCAACATTACCCAAAAAGAAAAAAAGAAAAAAGAGAGAGAGAGAGAGAAAAATTAATAAATGTATAGGTATCGGTATCGGCGAGTACTAAAAAAAAGTATCGGTACTCATACTCGGTCCTTAAAAAATGGTATCGGTGCATCCCTAATTAAAATAGTTCATTCTCATGAATAATGAATTCATGAGAATGAATGAGCTCTTTGTCATTAATAAATGCAGAGAAGCACTCAGAAACGGTTGACGTCAGCTCGTTCATCCAGCCCCGACTGGAGCCCTGGCAGCCAATCACCACTCCGGATCTTGCCGGTATTACACATTGACGTCAGAAGCAGTGACGTTGCTCCGACTTTGCTTTTCAAACCGAAAGACAAAAATTGCTCTGAAAATGCAAAAATAACTGATTTCCACTTATTATTAAACTTAATGAGTAGCAACCTTTAGTGTTTTCAGTGATGTGCAGCCTGGATAAATCTGTTCAAATCTCAAAAAAGAAATTTATCCATGTTTTGGGGTTTTATGACCCTTTTAAAAAAAAAATTATAAGGACATAATTTATTCAAACAAGCCATATTTCATGCAACTGCACATGAGCATGGTACAAAACAAATTAAATAAAAAAAATATACAACATTTTTCAGAAGTTTGGGGTCAGTAAGATTTTTTTATATCATTTTTTATATCAAGCCATTATCATTATTATATTATTATATAAATTGTTATTATAGTATAGTACTGTTATTACTCAATGATGCATTAAATTGTAATAGTAAAGGTTTTCACATTATTCCCAAAAATATCTATTTCAAATATACTTTATGTGCATCAAAGAATCCTAAAAAATGTATCCCGGTTTCCTCAGAAATATTAAGCAGCAACTGTTTTCAACATTGATACTAATAAGAAATGTTTCTTGAGCACCAAATCAGCATATCAGAATGATTTATGTAGGATCACATCACAGAATTAACCTTTAAAAATATATTCAAATAAAAAATCCGTTGTTTAAAATTGTAATAATGTTTCACAATATTATATGGTCAACCATTTTTACACATCTTATCAAAACCAAGAGTTATGAGTTAATATTTCTGCCATTATTTAGCAGAAATATTGTGTTTTTGATAACAAATTGACTAGTCATCAGCACATTTAAGGCATTAAACATTCCTTCCCTCATGCCTTGAATTCTCAGAGATCAGTTGCAAGGAACAAACAAAAGCATCTGTTAACTGAATCAGCGAGATGCCACATTGTGAATTGCACCCAAAGAGCTTAATCAAACCACATCAGCTACAGCCTATGCCAGTGGTTCTTGTTGTTTAAGGTAGTGATAATTGTTACGGTAGCTGGTACATCAAGCGCACGACAAGGAGATAGAGTTACTATAAGACTTTACTAGGAGATAAACAGGAATCCACAGGAACATATACCAACATAACATGAGCAATACCAGACAACACAGGACTGGAAACACAGGGCTTATATACAAGGGATAACAAGGAGGGTGATTAGGAACAGCTGGGTGTGATGATTGTGGTGATCAGTTGCCATGGTGATTAACTGGTGGTGGGAAATGGAACAACAACAAGTCCAACAATGAGTCCAGAACAGAGTGCACATGTGACAATAATATGGGTTAAAGTTATTTTAATGTAAGAATGGACAGTACAAAATCAATGAAATAAACAAAAGTACTTTATTTTCTTTACCATAACATCTTCAAAGTGCTGTAAGCACTGTTAGCCATTTCAATAACTTCTGCCAGTCTGAATTACCTTGCCCCCTCAAAAACCCTGGCCTCCAAAGATGTCAGCCACACTCAAAATCAACCTGAACACTTAAAATAACTGACAGGCAGAGAACACCTCAGTGTCTTCTGATTGGCTAAGCAACAGTGTCCTGCAGTCAGATTCGGTTTTACTGTTTACAAGGCCTAGGGCTTTCAGAGACAGGTGTGATATCTCAGGACACTTATTTTAGCGATATCTGTCAAGTAGGAAACACTTCCCACTTCTGTAGCTCAAAAAGTAGAGCATGGCGCTAGCAACACCAAAGTCGTTTGATTCCTCTGGAATGCATGATAAAATGTTTAGCAGTGTAAGTTGCTTTGAATAAAAGTGTGTGCCAAATGCAGAAAAGTAATGTAAATGTTATTGTAGCAACATTGTCAGCTGTCAACCCTCAAATTTTCTTCAATAGATGAAGCTGACAACCACTTTGAAACCATCTTGTAGTCTAAATTCATTCTTAATCATAGATGAATGTTAGATTTGTCCATATTTATACAAATCTTGACGAGTTCACTACTTGCTTTTTTTTTAATATCTGACAGTTTTGACACATAATGAATGAAAGACAAAGAAACATTTTTGTGAGAAAAGCAGAAGATTAAAAACAAAGTAAATGAATGTCACTGAACATGCTGAAAAGATCCAAAGGTACATGAACTATTTTTCAGTTCCATAGTCTGCTTAGTTTTGAATTTATTTTGGATATGAATAATTTCCAGGTGAAGACAAGTTGAATGTTGCTCTCCGGACATTCTTTTAGCATTTTACCAGACCTTAAAGAGGACCTCTCTGGATTTGGATTTTGTCTGAAGTCTGGATTTTGTTTATGGAGTCTACTAGAATAGGTTTTTATGCTCGAATGTTCATTATTTTTCACATATTTTATATTGTTGCAGCACCTCTCTTCTTAGTCTGCCAGTAACGCTGTTTAGTTCCAGTCTCTATGAAGCCCTTCCTTCCAAAAAGCGCAGTGTGCTCTGATTGGTCAACTGGACCAGTGTGTTGTGATTGATCAACCACTTCGAGCATGTTTCAGAAATGTCACACCCCTCAGGGCTTGTTCACACAGAATGCATTTTTGCTTTGAAAAACGCAAGACACGGGCAGTGGAATGGGGGAAAAATGCAAGGTCTTGAGACGCGTTTTTTAAAAGTTAAACTGATTTTAACTTGAGCACCGCGATTTTAGAACGCCATTTTATGTGCGAAACGCTGCGAATAACGTAAGACGCGAACGCATCGGTCATGCACATCCATCTAGCACGTGTTTACATAGAAAAACATCGGAAAAGTAGCGCAATGGAATAGAAAAACGCATTCTGTATGAACGTCCCCTTTCTATAACCGCAAGTTTCAACGCACTATAATGCAACTCAAGCAGCCTTAATTTGCATATGCCTTGGGTGGGAAATATTTAAATGAGGGATATTGTGACATGCAGTGCCTTATTATATACTTTCAGCTCCCAAATAGTACTGTCACAGATAGCAATAGTACAAATGATAATAATACAGAGGCTCATCAGCACAATAATAGTACTGTCCCTTTGCGCACATTTGAAATGAAGGTATAATAGAGTTTCAAAAGCCACAGTTAAAACTGTGTTTGCAACAATAGGTGATGTAGTCATTTGCTGGTATAGATTTGAAGCCAATTCTGTTAAAATGAATAAAGAACTTTAGCAAAGCTATCACAGCCTCTTCAGAAACGCATTAGAAGGGAGTTCTTTCCATTTAAACCATGATCACATTTCTCAAGTGAAGTGTCACAGTGGAAAAACAATAGCTTATTCCTACAGAACTGTCTCGCTTTGTACTCATCAGCTTTGCAAGCGTGAAAAATGAAACCTTATTTCCAGTGCAGAGCAAAAATCATCTCTAACTGGCTTCAATAGGAGCAACTGTTTATCTTTTCCCACCCCTGCTCACCCTCCCTCTCTCTAACCCTCCTCTTCATGTTTTTTTGAAGTGCTGCGGTAAGTCTGAGTCACCGCTATTCGTATACAGCAATAGCTCATGCAAATTGCATTTTTTATCAGTTTTTATCGCTTCTCTCTCTCTCTCAGGTGTTCATTTAAGAGGATTGTGATGAACAGCCATTGCAGTGACAGAGATAAATCATATGCCCAGTGAATTACTTCATGTTTACCTCTAGAACGAGCAGCAGTGTCTAATTACATGGATTAACAGCCAAGAATGTTAACTACACTAAAGTACACACTGAAAAAAACAACAACATGTCGAACAAAAAGTTAAGAAAATTGCATTTTTGTTAAAGACTTTGTGGAGATCGGATTCAGAATGATGATTAAAATATAGATCAAGTAGATCAAGTCCATCAACACCCCCCTAAGCTTGTTGTGTACCACTCTGTGGGTTTGACCATTTTTTCAGTAATGTTAGGCAGTTTTGATTTATATGCTGTTGAATGTTTGGGGGTAGAAGGTATAGCTGCAACTTGGAGATCTCCAAAATGGGGTTGGGAGCTCCAAAATAGGGTGTGGCTTCCTCCCATTGACAGACAGGCACATGATACACATGCGTGATTTTTCCCCCCAACCAGTTCAGCACAAACTCAGCCCTGCAGCCAGTTCTAAAGATTTAATCAAGATCATGTCAGTCACAGTGCTGATTTCTTACACAATGCTACAACAAATGCTAACCCCTAAACCTATCCTACACCCTAAACTTAACCAATGAAACTGACTGCAGGGCAGGATTTGTGCTGATTAGCGTGCTAAAGAAAATGGCAGTTCAGGAGATAAGCAGTTAATAAGATCATACAATATGAGATCGCCGAGTTGGCCCGTCCGTAACTCCCCAACTGGACTTAACTGGACAATGGAACCTTTTTAGGTNCCCAGCGTCACTGCCCCCTCCTACTCTGCAAATCCCCCCCCCACCCCATCAAAATCAAGGGAGCGAGGGTCTGTCCATATAAACCGAGGGGAAGTGCTCAGTGAAGTTCGCGAGTGCGTGTCTAAAAGTGGAGTGAAACGTAATCTTAGACTAGTCTTAAAAGTCCAAGTTGGGCTGCGTTCCACTCCACTTTTATACACACACTCGCAAACTTCCTTAAGCACTTCCCCTCGGGGGAATCCCTGATGCCATTTTGAAGTGCGTCCCACTTGGTGAAGTGGACAAGGGAAGTCTATATGGACAAACCCTCGTTCCCTTGATTTTGACCGAGGAATCTCCATATACCACAATGCAACACAACTGTAACGTCACTGCATATGGCATTTAATTTACCCCACCACAAACAACTCTATGATATATTTATTATTTTTTTGAATATTTAAAACAACTCAAACACACCTATATGCATATAGAATGTTGCATTAAAAAAATTCTTAAGGGAAAAAAAATTTAAATAATAAATCAACTCCATAGTGTATTCCAAGTGATCAAGGGCCTAGGACGTTCCAATTCAGCCCATTGCAAAGGTTCTGCCATCCCAGTAGTGGGCACTCATGCAACGTAAGCAATGATGTACATCCGAGTCACCGAAACAGAGGGAAGTTAGTGAGGGAAGGGCATAAAAAAACGAACTGGACTGCGTTTCACTCCAGTTTTAGATACGCACTCGCAAAGTTCCCTAAGCACTTCCCCTCGGGGGAATCCCTGCCGCCATTTTGAAGTGCGTTCCACTTTATGAAGTGGATGAGGGAAATTTATATGGACAGACTCTCGCTCCCTCGATTTTGACAGAGGGAGCGAGTCTACTTCATATGTACACTTCAGGCGGCTCCATATACCACAATGCAACATGATTGTGACGTCACTGCATATCGCGTTTAATTTACCCCACCACAAACAACCCTACGATATATGAATGCATTAATGCTGCATTAATTAAGGAAAAAATTTAAATAATAAATCAACTCTATAGCAGCTTACAAGTGATCAAGGGCTTAGGACATTCCAATTGAGCCGAGTCAACGAGACTGAGGGAAGTTAGCGAGGGAAGGGCATAAAAACAAACTGGAATGCAGCCCTGAAATGCAGCCTAAGCAGTTTATGCAACCTACCACTGGTTTACACCATAGATCTTCTTCTTCGCTTGTTTTTGGATCCGGAGATGCTGTGCTATTTCATTGAATTCATAACAGCGCCCCCTACCATGTAACAGAGAAAATACAGATTGCGGGAAAAAACCTTGTCAATGGCTCATGGGGAAACGTTGTGTCACAAATGACAAAATCTCGTCAATTGCTGGGAAAGAGTTAAAGTTAAAACATTATTATTCAGGCTATTTTCAGTTCAGTGCATTTGCTAAAATATCTCCCTGTCATTTGCAGAGTTCTACGGGATGTAGAGCACGGTTAATGTCTTTCTCATGCAGTTCAGCGGCCGAGGCCCATTGCTCACACTGCTGCTGCACCACTCAAAAGTGGCAGACTCAACAACCGTGAGACACTGAAACAAGAACCCACGCCGACTTATCACAGAATAAAACGCACTTACCAATGGCCTAAAGCCTTTTGGGATTGGAGTGGTGGTAGGAAACCAGAACTTTTGTTGTGCTTTTAGACCCATAATGAATGGTTTGTAGAAATTTGCATGCATAAATCATTCTGAATATACAGGGTATTAGTCATCTAATCTAGTAGGCCTACATGTGTGCACAAATTTAGCTTGCTGGAGCATCTCTGGTGTCTGCGGCTTTTGTTAAAGAACAGTTTTGGTTGACTGAATATAAACAACTTGTTGTAAGTACATTAGTGGCTCTAAATTACAGATCTATTAGGTCTCTATTTCTAAACACTGCCTCATGATACACTACAGCTGATTTCCCTGAAAGGACATTATTATGAAAGTACATAATTTTCATTAAATCCCACACATTAAAGGACATGTGTGGGATTTCTTGACTAGAACTGAATGTATGGTGTAGTGGCAGCTTCAAATATGTTCATTAAGAGTTATATAACTGAATCAATAATGAAGTAACATGAAAAATTGTTAATTTAGCTAATATTTTTTCTAGATCTACGCCAGCATTTATATGGTACACACACACACACACACACACACAACAGTTTTGTAATATTATAAAAATGTTTTTATTATTATTATTATTTTAAACTTTTAAATTTCAATATATTTTAAAATGTAAAAATAAAATGTTCTCCTTTAATGGCAAAGCTTAATTTAATTTAATCAGCAGACATATATTTTCTATACTGACATTAAATTAATATTTTCAGATTTTCCTCAAACAAAACTGAAATTCTTTTGTCTTGAAGAATTTCAGGAATATTACAAGGATACACAGAATTATAGTTTTATACATACTATATATACACACAATATTAATCAAAAAGTGAAAAATTAAAATTAGCGTTTCAGAGACTAAAGAATTCTTTGAGATTATATTAGTGTGTTGACATTACTATCTACTATATACTATATTACTATTATCTATTATCCATCGCCACATAAAACCAAGCAGAGTGTGAAAGGTGGTTTAGGTTGTCATTCAGATGGCCCCTTTATACCTGAATAAACAGTTCAGCAAAAAACAAACAAACATAAAAAAAACTAAAAATAATATGCACCAGATTTTACATTGATAGTCCAAACTCACCTTATAATCCATGTGATTCGTCTATGACCCTTTTAAACTCTTGTGTTTTTTCACTTGGTTAATTTAATATGGACAATAAAATGTTATTGACCATTAACAATATTGCTCAGTTCCCACAAAAAGGATGAAGGAATTCAAGCAGTCTTCAAGACAATGACCTAGCTCCCTAAAACTGCACAAAAAAACACACAAAAACAATGATCAGTCAGAGTAATTCATCTAAAGCAACAAATCACTCTACCTGCGGCCACAGGATTCACAAACAATTACGAGTAGTTTATATGAGCTGTTATATGAGAAACATTGATTTGTCTGAGAGGCGGAGGATTGATTGTGCTGTGGCGTCCATGCAGACAGAGGTAGTGGTTTAACTACAGGACGAGAAAGAGAGATGGAGGTGAACAAAAGATAAATTGTATTGCTGAGGCCACAATGAGATACTTGCAGTCCCTGGAGTGCTGAATTTATTTGACTTCATGAGCCCCACTTTTTAAAACAGCAAGCGTGTTAACTTTCCTTATAGACACCTTAAAATACTACATGTACCCAAACAACTGGGCAATCGCACATTTCCAAAAAAAAGGTGAAACATACAAGGTCTTGCCATTTCTTTGAGAGTAGTTTGGATTCATATTCTGTAAAAATAATAAATAAATAATTGGAAATATAATAATAATAACAACAACAATGAATCTGAAATGATTAGCTAGAATTATATTATATAATTTATTAGCTATATATTATCTGGCTGAATCATATCCGAATTAATTAATGAATGAGCATTAAAGGTACAATATGTAATCATTTTGGCCGCTAGAGGTCGCTAGAAGCCTATTCAAAACAAATGCTGCGTCCCAATTCGCCTACTTATACTACGCCCTAAAAGTATGTACTCTTTCTGTGAACAAAAAGTACTTACTTTTGAGTGTGTAGTAAAAGAGTAGACAAGCTTTGGGACATACTATCACGTCATACAATTGCGTCTTTTCTCTCTGTCGCATCCTGTCACCGTAAACTGGCCTGTCAATCATCTTACATCCTCCACATTTCATTTAGCTAATTTCCAACCGTATCGGAGAGAAATGCAGTACCACGTTAATCTGCAGTCGCGGTGCATAATGATGCATTTAAAATCGGATCTTTATAAAAGTCCACATTGGTATTTGCAGATGAAATATAACACAGACATTAAATAAATATTTTCTATCAGGTTGAACTGATTATTAGTCACTCAAACCTCTCAGCGTCGATCGCGCATATCCGCCATGTTTTGTAGTTTTTTTTAACACTTTTTACTCGTGTTTGTAGTTCTGAACTGAATCCTCGTCCAACGCGCAATGGGTTGTGGGCAATATTAGCCTTTATAGTGTGCACGGATCCACACTTCGAAAATCTACCGGAAATAGACCATTCGGGGACTTTTGGCATACTCTTTTTCAACATACTATGCTTTGGGACACACTTATTTTAATCTCACATACTATTTAGGATGGATTGTATGGACATTGGGACGCAGGGAAAGGCGTAGCTTGATGACGCCAAGTTTTCAAGCGGAATCTTGGGACATGTGGTCTCCACCTCAACGGACGGTGCAAAAGAATAGAGATAGGACTCGGGAACAAATCATGTTCATGGATGTATGAAGTTTAGTATGAAGCAGAGCAGGACCGAGTGTTGTGGGAGCTAAACGAGGCCGCTGGAGCGACTGCGCAACACACGCCTCACGAGCAGCGGAACTTTTATTATGGCGCAGGCGCTGCTTCCGCTTTTCTGGTCATGAGTATGAGCAAAGAATACTCTTTGGTATGAGGTAACGCAGCTCTGTTTATTATTAGATACATTTGATTGTGTTGAAAATGATGTTATAACGTTACTCTGTGCGTTCACTCGGCGGCTGCTGTGAGACACTGTTGCACACTGCAGTAAGATAGATCGATTTTAGAATATCATATTAAATGCTGGATGGCTTGTGTTGATAAATGGCATGGAATTAATTTTAAAACGTATTGTAAAAGGGAGAAAATTATGTATTACTGTTAATACAAATAATCATGTCTATTAAAACGTGTAATATATTAAAGCATCTTTAGTGTTTCCATGGTTTCTACAAAATAAAACCGGAAACCGAGGGTAACGCGGGTATGACGCAATTGACAGGCGACTCCTTCACACGTCCCGGAGCCTTGGTTAAAATTGCAATTTTCTCACGATTTACAAATAGCTGGAAACATTTGGGATATTGTAAGTACTCAAGTGAACAAAATATATAACACTGGCCTAGTGGTTTTTGGATATTTTACTGCAAAAATATTACATATTGCACCTTTAAGGATATAATAACAAATCATATTTTGAATAAATAATAAAAACAAAATATTTAATTGAACCTGACAGGCTATAAAGAAACATGTTAATATGAGTCTTAATGTACAAACGGTACAAACCCACTGACAGACGTCAAATAAACGTCACTGGCATGCTCAGGCTACGTCGTGACAGGCGTGAGAACGTGTTCGAAAGAGTTCACTGGGTAAGCGACAACAAACCTCTTCTAAAACTGAAAAAAGCTAGTTATTTTGTTCGTATTATCACTTGTCACACTGTCAGTGCCCTGCTCTTCATAGCCAAATCGAAGGCACTGAGGTATGAATGGAAAAAGCGCAGTGTGCATCGCAGCGCTGCTTCATTACCTATGCGCAAAGATAACGACTGCCACGGCAGTGCTTGGCCACAGTAACGTTCCGGGAGAGTAGATACCCTAAGCCCCCAAACAAATAATGTCTTAAATTCGACCTCCCAGTCTTTATTATGGTAATTTCTATAATGCAGATTGGAACATAATTGGTAACAATATGTACACAGCATAATCTTTTCCTAGGCCGACAGTGACGAAATGGAGATAAGCGTACAAAGATGTCTGGTGGAAGAGGACATTCATAGGCTCCATTAGCATCTATTTTTCTGTTTCTACAAAATGTAGCTACATCATTTGTATGGAATAGTTCACCAAAATATGACAATTCTATTTTCTCATATTCACCCACATGTTGTTCCCAAAGTCAAACATTGACTTACATTTCTGCGGACCACTAAAGAATACATTTAGCTAGTCACACTTTTCCACGAAAAGGTCTTAGTACCATAAAAGATCACATAATAGCTTTTCGTTTCAAACAGACCAAAATTTAAATGATTTAATGATTCAATAGGCCTACATTTTCTCCTCTGGTGAGCTGTTAACTGTTGCGACCAGATGGAGTGGAGAACCATCCGATTTGTAAACAAATCACTTGTTTCATTGAGAAAAAAAAAATCGGATTCAAAAGTACATTGCATTCACAAACCAGACATCATTATAATTAACGTTTAAGGGAGAATTATGGTGGAAATCAATATTATCAATGAGTAATGACTTGAAATTTGATCCGTTTCTTGCACAAACCTGTTGTATTTCAGACGACTTGGAATGTAGAGTAAATGGCAGTGTTCATTTTTGGGTGATCTATCCTTTAAAGTCTCATTTAGAGAAATAAGAAATGAAATCTGACCAGACTCTTTCATAACATTTTATACACACCAGGCCCAGTCTTTCCTTGTTTGAAAAGATACTGAATGGAGGAACTGTGAGGAATGGTTGTGGAAGTGGTGATGATGATGATGCATGACAATGGAGATAACGGATCTTTATGATGAAATGAAGGGCCTGCATCTGTATCTGTGTTAAGTAACAAAGAACTTCCATTTTTCTTCCTTTGTCGTGTATTTATATGAGCTTCTTTGATAAGACAATCTGCCACTGATGTTAAATTTACTGTCAGGACTGAAGTTGTACTATAACTATCCACCTGAGGAGAAGGCATGCAGTTTAAGACATTAAGACATTTCATGTAATCATTAGCATCTGCAATGACCTAATGGAAGATTAATCAATAAAAAGTGAAACCCTTTACTGGTGCAACTGCCAAAAGTGGTGCGGTACAAATCTTTCTTTTTCAAGTTGTGGATCTTGGCATGCATAGACACTAGACATTGTATTTAACTTTACATATTTCAAAACAAGGCTGAGAGAAATGAAAGTTCAGCCTGTTCAATGGGTTGTACTTTTGTTCACCTTGGTGTCACTCATTCAGCTGATGCAGCATTCAAAATGTCTTTCCAGTAAATAAAAAAACCCCAGAAAACATGGGTTGTGAAAATTAGACATGATATAGGACCTTAATACAGCCTTATTTATACTGTCGCTCTGAGATGATGCATAATAAACCTTGAATTCTAATACAATATAGTGCAATAGTAATAGGGCCTTGTATGCATTGTAATATTTAATGTATTTTCAATCAATTTCTGCCAATAATCCCATATATACAGTACATTCATACTTAATATTTATTGCATAAAGAAATATATTTTCAAACCGACGCCAAAGAACTAGTACTAATAAAAGCCGACTGTGTTGTAGCCGCCTCACGTCGGGGTGTAGTGCCGAATTTCGACCCCCTGCCAGAATATTACCCCCCTAGTATTGGTAGGTTCAGGAGTATGTGAGGGGAGGGGTTAGGATTAGGGGTTGGATTAAGATTAGGCAATCAGGTAGCGACTTCAACGAGGGGGTTAATAATTTGGCAGGGGGGCAAAATTCGGCACAACACCGGGCTTTAGTTCAGTTAGGCCTATCTGTGTCGGCAGTGTGTCGTAGATACAGTCATCTTAACGATTTCTACATCATATCCTGCCCGAAAAGACGATAATCATTACAGATAACATTTTAGGTCAATGTTTTGGCTGTAAATCAATGATGCCCTCCGTCGGTAGGGAATACTAATAAGGCTGCAATCCAGCCATTACATTTAGTTGAAAGACCATGTGTTAAAACTGGAATATAATATCAGACTGATTTAGATTAAATTAAGAGTTTTCACAGACAAAAATATATGATGTCAAAAAGATAATTATATTGTTACTGAATATTATTTGGTCCCATATATTAAGCATCTTTATCTACTAAGATTTCAATTGATTGTGTACATGTTTTTAAAAATCCCTGCATTTAACTACAGCTGTAATTAATTTCTGTAATTACCCATAATTACACTGCTGACCCTTCCTTCAACCCGTATCCCACCTCAATAGCAGCAAAAGTGTTTACAATTTCAAAGACACCCAATATAAAATGTGACCTATAATTTACATATTTATTTATACTAATTATTGTATTTCATAACTATCTGTATGATTTTTCAGTTGAGTCTCAAAAAGCAAAAGAAGTTTGAACCATCAAACTGAAATACTCAGCTCTTCAACAGATTTGAAGGCTGCTTATTGGATCTACAAATATAAATATTACTCGACTGCACATTATTTAAAGGTGAGCTTATGACTTACTAGAACAAATAGTGCAACTATATTAAGTACAGAGTTAGGTACAAACTAAACTTGTTACTAAGCACTACAGTGTGAAGTTTTCTGTCCCAATTTAAAAGAGCTCACGAACAACTGGTGCGACCCGACTATCCTGGTGAGCACTAATAAGCTCAAGTCTTACATCTAAGAATAAAAGTTGGTATGCATCCACAAATTTTGCACCACTGTAGCTTTAGATATCACAGTCAGCGAATCTGTGATCATTCTCTCAAAGTATGCGTCCCAATTCCTGTTTGCCACAAAGGCAGATACAGAGATGTGATGTGTGTCAGTTCAAGAGCTCATCTCTGTTTTTTTCCCCCTCCTTTTCTTCCTACAGTTCAGCTGGAGGGTTGTAACGGTACAGTCAATGTACGATGTGCATTTGGTGACATTTCCATGTTGACCTCCTCCCACTCATTCCACAAAAAATTGGTGTTATTGAAATCCGAGCAAACTCACACATTTTTCCGATACAGACAACTTGTGCAACCTCACATAATTGAGGCTGATAAATGTGCGATTCAAACTAAGAATATTCATCAACTCTGAGCACTTCTGAAATGCACCTGGCAAGAGAACAAATTTGCATTTTTATTCTTTATCGGAGTAAAATGTGAATGCATGTCATTAGGCAAGAGAGATGCAATTACAGGGCGAAAGGAGAAAGTCCTCCCACACACATTTTACCTTCCAGTGAGGCATGTCAGAATTAATAAACCTGTGTCTGCAAATGAAAATCCTTGCTAAAAGCCTGGGACAGGTGACATGTAGTTTCGCTCTTTTCAATGCAAACTAGATTTCAATAATTTGGTCCATTTAGTTCTCCAAATTCGTCACGCTAAAGTGAAAGTTGTCATATGAAAAGACTAAATAATCCATCTGGCGTCGAATTCTGAACGATACTTTATGACAACTAAGGATGACCAACATTGCCTGACACTGTCGGTACAGCTTTCTAAATCTGTCGTGGCTATCTTCATGTGTATAATTGCACCTGCCACATGAAATAGATGCTGAAAAATATGGGAGAAAATATCTTTGCTTTCAATGCCAAAGAAAAATGACATTTAATGCACTCAAAGACTCAGGGAACCAGAAGGTCATGCTGAGCCTAAATTGCAAAAAGAAACTCGAAGGCTTTCAATTGCGCAAATGAGTTCCAATAGAAAGGGAAAACCGCATTCTGCCATAGAGCGATTCAGTTCAAAAATCACACATTAGCTCTCACAGAGGGGCGATAGATTTATCAAGACAGCCAAAAGGATAACATGCATCGTTCAAGTACATGATCGCCGGAGATGTGCATTGAGCTGCTGTTGGTAAATGAAGCGTAGACAATGATGCAAATGCAATAATAAATTAACTACTACAAGGTAAAGTATAAGAGATATATTTTCTGTTCCAGAAGGAAAGAAGACATTATCACATAAAGCAACACATGGCTGACATTGCTCCGAGTGTGGCTGGATTAAAAGGTGGATGTGTTCCTGTGCTGTACACTTCTAAGACAAAGGCTATGATAGATTTTGAAATGTTTATTTCCTCTGGTGAAAATACGGAACATGTATTCACAGAATCAGCTGAAAACACAAAGTGTGTGCACGGATGAGCCTGGAGGAAGGTGCTGGGCTCCAGCAGGGATGAAGGTCCTAAGGCAGGGAGGGCCGTCTGTTTCTCACACTCCCTCTAACATGTTACAACATCTTCCTCTTCTCAAACTCCTGCAGAGAACAGGGAAGAGCAAACGGGTCAAACAAACATGATCAGCATGGGCTACAGGAGCAGGGTCTGCCTCAGTTGCAGTTGGTTTGTGTGAGTCAATGTTTCTTGTAGTGATTGTTAACATTTACTATTATACTGTGTTTAAAGAGCTGAAGGAGTCAATACAGAAAATAAGGTAAATAAGAATACTGAAAATGCATATATATATATATATATATATATATCATCCTGTATTGCTAACAAACCTCCTTTAGCGGTTCATACTTTGGAGCTTTTCTCTTAAAAGTATAAATTTCTGCTCTTGGTTTTACTTGCAATCTGCCAACCATGTGCATGCACTCTCTCTACATTGCGTAAAAAGCGCCAATGAAAACACAGACAAACATGTATGTTTGAGTTTAGCGATCTCCATTGCGATATTCCGTTCAAATTAAAGCGTCATACAGCCAGGGTGCGTCCGAAATCACGTACTGTCTGAGTAGGTACTACATTTGAATTTTAACTTACTTTGCGACTGTTGAAAAAGTATGTTCTATATGGTATGAATTGGGGTAGTATGAATGTAATCTGGACATATTACATCCGCCATGTTGTCATTATCATGTGACCTACCGGTGTCAGTTACGTCGCTTCACCTCTATTCATAAATCCTCTCCCGTGGCCTCATGGGATAGTAAAGTGGCCATCGAATGCGCACTTCAGAATCTCGCCGGAAGTTCGGACATACTACTTTGTTGACATACTTTTTTTCGTGTACTATATAGTAGAGAAGTATTCGATTTTGGACGCAGCTCCAGTCTGTGTTTCTTCACAAGACACTTGTGAAACTGGGCCTTAGTGTATTTAGTGTGTTGGTTAAATGAAGTGTGTTGGTTAAATGAAGTCTATGTGCCACCTACAGGCCTAGGTTTTNTATATATATATATATATAAAATAAAATTCACACATGAATTTGCACCTCTGAGTCCAGACCTTAAATTCATTGAAAGTATTTGGGATGTGCTGGAGTAGACTTTACAGAGCGCTTGACTCTTGCATTGTCAATACAAGATCTTGAACAAAAATGTATGCACCTCTTGATGGAAATAAATGTTATTTCCAATTCATGTGTGAAAATTATTCTTCATGCTCCCTCTCAACCATTCTTTTACAATTTGATCCTAACTGTTCCCAAACATATAAACATAATAATCACAACAATAACTTCAATCCAAACAGTGACCTTTTTTGGCCGGCAGTGTATTTATAATAACTTATACAGTAAATGATGTAATTTTTTTTTTTGGGCGAACTATAACTTTAAATACAAAATATTACAATAATCGTTAAGTGTCCCTCAGGCTGACACACTAATGCATAGCTGTTAAAGAAACTGTTTTTCCTTCTACCAGAATTATTTTCATTCTAGAAACCATTCTTTGGAATTGTGATTTTTACTGTATTTGTCTCATAGTATTTTTCACATTTTAGGATGAAACCCCACTCTGTTTTGACCTTGTCTGTTGCACAAAATCTTTAATTCCTGAGTTTCTTGAATTTTTTTTTTTGTGTGTTTGTGACTGTATTCACGCTGTATTTGGTCATTGTTTGTTTTAGCTTGGCATCTCTAATAGTCTTTCTTTAGGAATCTAGCATACATTTTCATATTTGGAAGTTCTAACACCTGGAAAGCTCCCTGCATTAAACAGGAGATTGCTCTGTGAATCTCAGGATTTGAGGCCGTGTAAAGGTTAATCGCACAGGGGGAAAAAACCCTTTACAGAAGCTGTGGGTAAACACATAAAGCTGTGATAAATGCATTGTATGATACAAAGACAAATGTAGATTGTTCCAGTCAGGAATAGCTATTTACATAGTTAATTTACAAAAGCATACAGCTACAGGGTGATGCATTGTGCTTTTGAAAATGCATTTTCCACAGCTAAGGGTGACGGAATGGTGCATTTCAGAGAGAATTCCCTTATGCAAATGTCATGTTTTAGAAACGAAGATGCTCGGGTTCTTCTGTAAAAATACTTGAAGCTCTACTGCCATCTAGTGGTCAAGCCAACTTGCCTCCTGAAATAATATTGCAGGAAATGGCCTCAAGTAACAAGTAATTAAGTATTTGCTGTGATTACATAATTAGTAAAGAGAGAGAGGGTAAACGAATGAGAGCATGATTAGTATCTTCCTGTGTTGTATGCAGTTGTAAATACTAGTAGGGTTGGGTGATTTAATGAATATTCACAATACATTTACAAAGATTTTGAAATGCATACATGTGAAATGTATCATAGTGAATATTGATTTAAATGCCCATTTTTAGTCATTAAGTTTCCTAAAACTGTAAAGCGTTAAGACAGATACTTGGCAAAAAAGTTAAAAAAAAGGTTTGATTTTTTTTAATTAATCGATTTTTTGATAAATTTCCATGAATCAGTTCAAATTGTCCATTTATCTTAAGATTTCAAACACTGATTCAAAAGTTTGTTTGTATCATCACTCAAAAATCTTTACAGAAGCGCCACAATGTGGTATTTTACACTCTAAAACGTAAATATTGCTGTAAACCACTCCGTATTAAAAAGTTGAAAAGTTTGGGATCTGTAGGATTTTTTCATGTTTTCGAAGTAATGGTATTGTTTTCCAAAGAGTAATATTGTGAAAAATATTTATAAATTTTCAGCATCATTGCTCCCGTCTTCAGTGTCAAATGATCCTTTAGAAATCATACTAATATGCTGATTTGGTGCTCAAGAAACATTTTCTTATTATCAATGTTGAAAACATTTGTGCAGCTTAATATTTTTCTGAAAACCATAATAATCTTTTTTTGGGATTCTTTGATGAATAGAAAGTTCAAAAGAACAGCATTTAATTGAAATAGAAATCTTTTGTAACATTATAAATGTCTTTACTGTAACTTTTGATCTTTTTAATGCATCCTTTCTGAATAAAAGTATTACAAAAATCTCACTGACCCCAAACTTTTGAGCAGTAGTGTACATCTAATTGTTCTTTTTGTTCACTTAAAAGTAAACATATTAAAAGTGAACATATACAACACATTGTTGACTTAAAATAAATTTAAATTTGGTTTGATCAAAATGATGCATAAAAACAAATAATGAATAGAATCAAAAAGCTGACGGATATTTCTTTGCTATATCATCCAGGCATAAACACAAGGAATAATGGGAGACACTATGGAATAAAGGATTAATATTCCAGGTGTGATTGGGGCTGGTAAATCGTAAGTGAGTTGCCAACATACGTGTGTGTGTTAACATTGAGAAAAAGCGAGGAAACACACAATCATCTTTGAGGCGTGCGTATGTGCCATCATTAATAAATTGGCCAATGAGATAAACACAGATGTATGAACACAATGGGCTGCAAAATTAACAACCAGCCAGAGTGTTTTTCATCATTACTTCCAATGATTACAAATTAGAATCCAGGGGTGTGGTGGAAGAGGAAAGAAAATGGTATTGATGCAGAGGAAGGAGCGTTTGCTAGTGCTGATAATGAAAGGCTAAAATGATGAATGAGTGTAATACACGCTTTCACTTTTTATACATCTTGTTAAAAGTGCTGGCTGTGATAAATTGAGATAAAGAGGCAGAGCTGCTAACTCACCAATATAAATTGAGCTTTGTTCATTTTCTCTCTTTCGGTATAGCTTTCTATTGAATATCTTACGGTAAAAACTGCTGTGTTTGTCTAAGGGGGCCCTTTATATTTGTCACCGGTTTGGCCCACAGAATAGTGAATTTCCCAGAGCCGGTTCGGCTAGTCGCCGCACAAACCGATAAATCTACTTTAAAAACAGTTCTCAGCGAGCTGACCTCACTGTGATGCTTTAAACTAAAAGGAGGAAAATAAAAACAAATAGTTTTTTGTAACTTTAAAAAAAATTTATTTAAATGGCTTGCTCTCAGCATGTTTGAGTTTGCAGAAACTAAAAACAGTGGTGAGCATTTAGACAGAGGTAAGCCACGAGGAGTGCAGCTCTGTGGTGACTCTGCCTCTGAGTTACAGCTCACACTGAGAGAAAACGGTCTCACCTTGAACATGGTGCTGCCCAGCTGAGCCGGAGACATGCTGACGACGACTCCAGCCGACTGAAGGGCGGCGATCTTCTCTTTGGCACCCCCCTTGCCTCCGGCAATGATGGCTCCTGCATGCCCCATTCTCCTTCCAGGAGGGGCTGTCAAGCCAGCAATGAACGACACCACCGGCTTAGCACTGGCCCCCTGAAGAGTAAAAAACAATAAGTTAAGTGTTTTTTTAAGAAATTAATGCTTATGTTCAGCAAGGATTCATTAAGTGACAGTGATAGAAAGACTTTTACACTGTTACAAAATATTTCTGTTTCAAATAAATGCTTTTGAACTTTATATTCATCAAATTATATTAAAAAGATATATCATGGTTTCCACAAAAATATTAAGCTGCTTAACTTTTTTTTTTTTTTCAGAGCCCCTAAAGAGACATGGTGGTAAAGGTGATGGTAGACATGTGCCGATATTCGGTAATGAACGATATATGATATCACGATAATGAATATGCACGATATTGTTATCATGGGCACTTCAAAATACTGTGAATAATTATTTATAATGAATTATTAAAATTTTTATAATACATTTTGAGAATACTTTCCCCATCAACCATATAAAATGCACAACACCGCTGTATGCTGCGTAAAAGGGACAAGCGCACTCATATGTAAACAAGAAGCACATGGTGGAATGAGTGAAGGAGACGTGCTGAATGAAAGTGCGCATCGGCGCTGATAGAACAGCAGAAATGCAGTGGTTACCCCAGACACCCAGCTGCTGCTACAGTATTTAAAATGCTTCAAACAGCCATTCAGTTTTTTTGTATTCGCAATGTTGTTCATCACAGCACCAAATACTTAATACTTAAAGACTTAATAGGCTATTTATTTTCATTTTAATTTTTTTAAATAAATGTTTAAGGTTTGAAAATAAATAGCCTACTAACATTAAATAATGAGACCTTATTGTAAAGTGTTACCTGTTGTTCTTTATAATTCTTTTGCACTTTAATCTTTTTGAAACATTTTACTTTTAACATTTAAATACAATAACACAATACACAAAAATTATAGTTATTTTTGTTATAAGAAAGAGTTCTTAAACCTGTTATACTATGACAAAACTTTTTTTGCAATATTTCAATATCGTTATAATACCATATACCGTGCTAAAAGCTTCAGCAATTACCGCAACATGAAAATGCGATACCGTCACATGAGATGGGATGGGAATGAGATATTTTTATATTTCAATGCTTTTGGAACCCCTGTTTGCTCGCAAAACTTTTGCATTTCCCTGAGAAATGTTTTGTTCACTCGCAAAACTTGCTTTGCCCCAAGAAACGTTGCGTTTGCTCGCAAAACTTTTGTGATTAAATAATATGAGGTGGGAGGTCTCCTAAAGGAGAGCCTTAGTTTTTCTTGAAATTATTGAAATGAATGCAGCCTTGGTGAGACGTCTTTACTAAAACATTAAAAAATATATATTACTGACTCTATACTTCTAAACGGTAGTGTTTGTGTGCATATAAAATTAGTTCAAATCTTGGGTAGTACAATATACAGCAAAAGTGTGTTTTTATTTGACCACTGCATTATGGGTCTCCATAAAAATAACTATGGTCATAGTGAAGCTAAGTAAGGCCTACAAGAATAATGTTTTGAGACACAATTACAGGAGTCTCTATTTTTATAGACTTGTAAATAAGAGGTAAAGATAAGTGCAGGGGCTTTTAGACGGCGCATACTGTGCTCAATTGGCATTATAATGCAGGCAGATCAAGGCATCTAATAGCTTGTGTGGGAGTAAGCAGATGGGCAGACAGTGACTAGAGTCTGTCATTTAATACAATCTCACTTTCATGGAAGGTAATTTGTCATGTCCATGCCAATTAACTGCCATTACTGATGGGCCATCATGCTCAGGCTGTTTTTTCCTCATTCCCACCATATTCTGTCCTCGTGAATGACATCATAATTCCAGAGTGGGATGTGGGTTGTTATAATCACAACAGGTGGATGAGAGTGTCTAGAATAAAATGGTTTTGGATGTTTTTATGGCAATTTTGGCAGCTTTTTTAAGAAAGGCTGAAGATACTTAGTGTACCTTTGAACTCAGATGAGGCTCGACCAAAAAGTCGAGGCTTGGCTGGTAAGCATGTGCCAGTCCCATCAAAAAAAAAAAAAAAAAAGCTTTATATTCTGATAAAACTATTTTATCATATACATATATTACAAAAGATATTTTTCAGTTGCATACTTCTGTGGGTTCCTGTGCCAACTGAGCTATTGCCATTGAGATCAATAGGAATGCTAATGGATCGTTTTCTATGCTATTATAGACTCCCTTGGGCTCAAACGGAGCCAGAACTAATTCAGACGTGCTCATTAGCATCTCGCAAGAGAGAAGGTTCCTCAACTTCACAGGCAATTTTTGATTTCACTAGAAACTTTAAATGGGGATGCAAACTTCAGGTAGAGACGGTGAAATGAATGTGACCGCCAGTCAAAGACAGTCTAACTTAATACTTGATAATCTTCAACTACTCGCTAACATTATAACGCTCCACAGGAGCTGGTTCAAAGCTCAAGCTCTGCTCAAGCTGTTCATGTTCATGCAGCCGACTGCAGACTCAAGCCTAATCTGGGAAGATTACGATAATGAACTGAGGTAATTATATTTTGCTCATGCACAAAACCTTGAGAGAATACTGAAGTGGAACGCCATCCTTTCATTTTGTGCTCCTTTTTTGTTGAATGACAATGACTTTCTCAGACACTCTCCAGTCAACGCCATTTTGAGCTTGTTTAGCAGTTACATAAGTAATATGGGTCTTAAAGTAGCAGTACATCCAAAAGTACCCAAATGCTGTCGATATTTGCTCCTTGTTTTGTGAAAATTCTTTAAAAAAAAAAAATCCTTCTGTGTTCCACAGAAAAACATAACAGTGTACATGTTTGGCAACACATGTGGGTGAGCAAATAATGACAGAATTGTCATTTTTGGATGAGCGATCCCTTTAGAAGTGTACTAATTGAATGTATTTTTACAGAAAAATAGATGATAGATATGCAATGAACGTTAGCAGAAAATAGTTTTAAAGTTTCCATGTTAACTGTTGGAAAGTTTCCTCTCCATCATTCAGCAGCTCCCAATAGTGTCACGGTGACTGTGGACTGCAAGTGGATCTTAATGGGCAATGTTCCCTAGGTGACAAATGTTAGCAATAAGCAAAAACAAGCGTATAGCTGACAAGCACTTAAGAGGAATATTCATATCAATATGCTAATTTGGCTGAAAAGCAATTTTGCAGTTTGCCTTAGCAATTTTGACACAAGGACTTACTGGTGTATGCATGTAGGGAGTTGATAAATTAACAGAAGAGAGGAAAACAGGGTGCTCACACCATTATTTGCACAATGCCACTGCAGCTAATAAAAAGCAAGTACCAGATATGGATTCACCAGGAAGTGTGAGAGCGTTTAAATGTGCAGTGAAGTTATGGGATTGGACCATGAGCCCTTTGTCACTACTATTATTCCAAAAGAAAAACAGATGCTCTTCCTAGGCCAGTCTAAAAGGATTCATACAACAACATAAATCTGACACGACTTTTTCTAGAGCTAATAGTTTACAAGCTCCTATATGGATCGCCGCTTCCATTACCGCCTTGAACCTGATGTATCATCCCTGTCCGCACTTCTTAATGAGACCGGCATGCGTTTAACAGTCTGATCAATTCAGGTCTTGTTAACAGCGGCGCAGACAGAAAATTTCATAACTGCCAAATGCTTCTCCCAAGGCTGAATCCACTGCATGAAATGTAGCATGACCATGTATTGATCTCCATTATTCATGGCCAAGGCCATCTTTGGAGCATTCACTTAAAAACTACCTTGTTGAGGTAATGAGAAAAGTTTACCTGAAAGGACCAATTTCATACAATCAGCAACTAGTCGGCGAGGAATAATTCAATTCTCCCACTAATTTAACTGACAGGCCGGAAAAGAAGAAAGTTTCACAGTGCTAATGCATGCTCAAAGAGCAACATGCTCGCTTTTCTCCAAGTAAAGAAAAGGCTTAATGGTTTCTGCAACTGTGAAACTTCAACAATGCTGAAAATTGCAGATTGACATTTCACCATTTCAGTTCAATTGAAATGTGGCAGCAACAAAAAACAAGCTCTTTAACACAGTCTGATTCACAGGATGGAGGAGAGGTTCTTTGAACATCCAAGCACTTGCTCAAAAATGAGGCACTTGTTCATGCAGTTAACATATTCAGAGCGACTTGCTTGATTTTCCTGGGGTTACCGTGCCCCTCCGCTGCTACACTCTCAGACTTGAGTTCCATTTGAATCGCGTCTGGCCGTCTGAGTTCCTCTTAAGAAAATGGACTTTCGTGCGTCAGTTTGCTGTATGTAATTTGGCACAATCAGCACGGCTGAAACGATTCAATGAGTATCCATGAGGTTTTTTTTTATATCACAGACAGAAAAATTCTCTCAATGCAAGAGACTTGCTAATGCATCAGCTCTATGCGACTCTCAGATTGGCGGAATAAATATGACATGGTTAATGTTGACACAAACTGAGGCGCTGTTAGGAGTGGAGGAGGTCTTTGACTGTGAATGAAATCCAGCCTGGCTGGTCCAAAGATCACAATGAAAACCTTGTAGATTTTCCTTCACAGCCAAAACAGATCAAAGAGCAGCTGGAGGCTGTTTTCTCATTCACAGAAACAATGTGAGCTCAGGGGCAAGAAGCTCCTGCCAGCGAGGAAAGAGGAGCTCCATGTGTGTGTTGAGGGTTCCTGTTTGTTGGAGAAAGCTGCTGATATCCAGAAGATGAAAAACACTGTGTACATCCCAAGGGCTAAGAAAAAATAAGCACTGACTCATGAGTCTAAAAGCGATTCATGAATGTATAACAGTGATTCTTAACCTTTGAGTGGGGAGGGGGGGTGGAAGATCTTAAAGGCACAGTTCACCAAAAATTAAAAGACAAAACCAGCACAAAATATGGATATGACTTGTGCATTATATTCCAAGTCTTTTGAATGAATAAAATAGCTTTCTGTGAAGAACAGACAGAAACAGCAAACCTCATTTGTACGTTCAAATATGGCATCTGATGTCAATGATGCCATCAGTTCTCCTATGTCTCATAAAAGATCATGCTAAATTTTAATGTGTGCTTATTTTAACTTTACTACTGTGGAGGAGATCGTTTTCATTGAATTACAAACAATCAATTTTGCTCTGTTCCTCACATAAAACTTTCATGAGATATTGAATAAAATAAAATAAAATACATAAGTTGGATGTTAACCAAAAACAGGAAGTTGCTGTTGTAGAAAAACTTGGAGATAGCACAAAGATAGCCTTGTGTTATGAGGGTAAGGAAGTAAGTGTTGAAAGATTGAGGTAATATTAGACACATTCAGACATATAACCTTTAAATTTAACAGAATTTGACAGTTTAGAAGTCACATGAGAACGTTAGAAGCTGCTTACGGAGTTGTGCTGTTTCAGGTACTCTGCTGCATTCTCTTCTGCATCTCCTCCAATTTCTCCAATTAGAATGATGCCCTCAGTTTTTGGGTCCTGCAAGAACACCTCCAGGCAGTCAATGAAATTAGTGCCATTAAAAGGGTCTCCACCGATACCTAAGAGAAAAGACACTTTATTCAAAGACCTCTCTGCATTAAACACTTTCTGTAGTCTAGGCAGATTTATAATAATGGATGACCAATAGTTACTTTGCCATACCAATGCACAGCGATTGGCCCAGACCCACTTGGGTCGTCTGATGTACAGCTTCATACGTAAGGGTGCCCGATCTAGATACAATGCCTGAGAGAGAAAAAAAGAGAGAAAAATAGAGCAAGATAAATATAAATTGCAATTTTATAATGTAATTTGTGTTGTTAAATGAACATATTTAGTGCAATTAACAATTTGATTAATAAAAAACTGGGACTAACAATTTAAATTTGTACATTGGAGTACTTAATTGGCAAAGGTTCAAACATATGATTAATTAATAGGTATATAAAGTAATTAACTGACAGCCCTAAATTCAGTACATCAAAGTGAGAGTCTCTACTTTTCCAATTCATTTTGTTTTGTTTTGCTCTATCCTCTGCGCTTCCGCGTTCGTCATTACGTCATGCGTCAGGTCAGGGGTTACGTTTTCGCCACAAATCGATGCCTAAGGCCGTCTGCTGGAAGCTAGTTATTATAGTTAATAAAGTTTTAAATGTGGATATTTAACCCCCTGGAGCCGTGTGGATTATTTTCATGATGGATGGATGCATGTTTTTGGGCTTCAAAATTTTTTAAATACATATCCGATTGTGTTCGTCTTAAAGAAGATAATCATATATTCAATTCAAATCAATTCACATTTATTTGTATAGCGCTTTTCACAATACATATCGTTTCAAAGCAGCTATACAGAGAATGCAAGTCAACATCACAATTTAGAGAATGCAGTTAGCTAATAATGTAATAATTTAGGCAATTAATTTACAAATCCCTGTTAGTAGTTTAATTGAAGGTAGAAGCAATGAGCTCCTGGAAATAATCAATTACATATTAACAATAATTAGGATATATATACATTTGGGAATGTGCATGTTGATCCAGTTGTTGCATCATCTGAAGTCTTTTTGCAGAGTTCTTTAAAATTCTATATTGAACCACACTGAATCCTTTTTTTTTTTTTTCTAAGAGTGTAGTTTCCTGTCTTCACAATATTCTAGAGAGCAAAAATGTAAATTCCTTGTAGTATTCAACATTTTAATGCACTTTTGCTGCTCTCAGTTCTTTTCCAAATGCCCAATGAAACCAGGGGTCATCTAGGCAGCATAAAAGAAAAGTACTTTCCAAATGTCAGATGTAGCCTAATAGAAAAACAGTACTGGAAAAGGCCAATTTTAGCTGAACCATTTCCAGACAGACAAGGTCACAACTCTTATTACAGGAACAGGCACCAAGCTCAACTCTGAGTACTATTCTTCAGAGTTCCTCAAAAACCTGTAGCATCTGTCTAGTTATGTGTTTTGAGACAGCACAGCCCTGCAGTTTAAAATTCCTTGACAGAGCACTGATGAGAAGTTATCTGTACCACTCTTTTTTAGCAGTCTGAACACTGCGTTACGGTCTATATCTGAGTTCATGTTCAAGCAGAGACATTTCATCATCCCTAGCATGGAGAGACACTCTTACAAATCTGACAGATTAAAAAGGGTCCATCTCAAATCGAGATCCTCTGGCTCTGTCTGTCTGATGCTTCTTTTATGAACGTGAAGAAAGGAGGAATGCTATGCCTTTCAAGGATATTTTAAGATTCTATTCAATCAGCAAGTGAACTGCTCCAGTGTCAACTCTTCTGGTAAAATGACAGAGTTTACTTTATCATAAAGCCAGGTGTCATCCAGTGGAGCTCTTACCAACTCTTCCTTTCTTGTGGATATGTCCAGGCATGATCCCAATTTTGCACTCGCCAGGCTGCAAATATAAAAAAACACATTAAAGTTCAGTTTAAATTATACATTTTACTGTAGGCCATTAAAAATTACAAGCAGTTGGCTTTGAAGTCAACATGAAATAAAAATTTACCCAATTCAATACACATTCCAAAGGCCATATATATAAAGCCGCTCAGAGTAAAATTTTAGTCTTAAGTCTGTCAAAATTCTAAGCATGATGTAATTTTAGTCTTATTCCTAGATTTAAGAATAAGTGTGATTCATATAGGTTCCTAAGTGTTAAGACTAGGTCTCAGCTCCTAAATTATTTAAGAGAACTGGAGACGTATCCTAACCTAGTTAGGAGTAAAAAAATGGCAGCAGAGAGGAGGAAACACACTTTCTGAAAAAGATACAGGCCTGGTTTCACAGACAGGGCTTAGATTAAGCCAGGATTAGGCTTTAGTTCAATTAGGGCTTTTTTTTTTAAAGTGCTCTACTAAAAAACATTACTGGTGTACATCTTGAGACAAAACAAAGCCAGTGACATATTTTAAGATATGTCAGTGCAAGTTGCTTTCAGTTAAAACAGCTCAAACATGCATTTTAGTCTAAGACTAGCTTAAGCCTTGTCTGTGAAACCAGGGGATAATGAATTTGAGTTATATGATGACAGAGTTGATAAAACCATACAAGCTTGATCAAGGAATTCTTTTTGTTCTCCCACTATTCAAATTAATGCTGTAACTGCAGAGATGAAAGTAATAATGAAATTTTTTGGCAACTGAAAAAAATGCAGCAGTGCACCGGAGATGACTTGGGCTCCTCGGCCCACAGTAAGAAGGTTCTTAAATATCACTATTGAGACACTAACCACACCAAACATACAGCAGTGGCCAGTGATGTCTTGAGGGGATATTTGTTTTTAATTACCCTGCAAGTCTGATTAAACCATCAAAATATGAGGAAAATATTTAAATTATAATATTATATAATATAATATATATATATATCATTGTGAGTCTTATTGTGAGTGATTCATTGGTTCTTTATAATTTGATGCCACCTATCATACACTACCATTCAAATGTCTTTGAAAAAAGTCTCACCAAGGCTCTATTTATTTAATCGAAAAAAACTGTAAAAACTAATACAGTGAAATATTATTAAATTCAAAATAACTTTTCTATTTCAATATATTTAAAATGTAATTTATTACTGTGATGGCAAAGCTGAATTTTCCACATCATTAATCCAGCCTTCAGTGTCACATGATCCATAAGAAATCATTCTAATATGCTGATTTATTATATATTGACTTTATTATATTAACTCATATTACAAATAATATGTTAGTTGTGTTAAGTTTCCAAAAATGAAGTTGTGCGGGTAAAAAACAAAACAAACAAAAAAACAGCATAAGTGCAGCTCTTACATTAATGACACCGGGACAGTTGGGGCCAACGAGACGGGTCTTGTTCTGGCGGAGCAGCTTGTGTTTGACCCGCACCATATCCTGCTGAGGGATTCCCTCTGTGATACAGACAGCGAGTGGTATCTCTGCGTCAATTGCTTCGATGATGGCGGCTGCAGCGAAAGGGGGTGGCACGTAGATCACGGTGGCTTCAGCCCCTGTGCCATCTTTAGCCTAAAAACCAAATAAAGAATCATTCACAGAACTAAAAAAATATATTTGGTCAAACATCCAATTTTAGCATTTCAGTTGCAGTTGGGCTTTATCTGAAAGTGTTTAAACTGATAAAGATTAAACAACCAGCCTCTGGCCTTTAACACTTCTGTTACTGTTGGCATCGCTTGCTCTAAATAAGTCCCCATAAATATCCCCTAGTACCCTCAGAGAATCAGACCAGCTGTCCAAAAAGTAACTGTGGCTTACAGGAGACTGTCAGCAGTCACACAGGCAATTACCTCCTTCACAGAGTTGAAGACTGGCAGACCCAGGTGTGTTTTGCCCCCCTTGCCTGGGGACACTCCTCCTACTAACTGAGAGCCATAGTCCAGAGACTGCTGACTGTGAAAGGTGCCCTAGAGACAGAGAGAGAAAAAAGAGAGGAAAGAATAATTTGGCTTACTGTTCAGCAGTCAGCTTGTATTAACATTAAAAAAAAAAAAGTTTACTTTTAAGTAAAAGATCTTAATGTACTATGAAAGCATACTGTAACTTTTAGAATGAGAACACAAACTTCATCCCCTGTCCAAAAAGATTGTTTGTTGATACTGATCTACAAACTACTCATTCTGAACAGGCAGATGCTATCATTCCTAAACACCAAAAGAACTATTATGAGTAAAGCGTGTGAAAGATGAGTAAAGCTTGTGAAAGTTCACTAAACCTTAAGCCATTTCTGCTCATGTGAATCTAATGTGGTTCTGCGAATCTTAGCAGTAGGAGTGGCTGAAATTTATTTTTAACAAGCTCCTTGATCGTTTTATTTAATTTGATCTTAACCAATAATGCAGCATCATTTTTTTATTGTTTTGTGACCACACAACAATTGATGTGATGTACACTTTTCAAAGAAGCTGCAAATAAAGAATGTTAATGTCTATATTGAACCAAAAAGCAAACCCGCTGCCAGAGTATGAGCAGACAAAAGTGCAAAGGTGGTAGACAGAAGCAAAAAAAAAGAAAAAAAGAAAAGTTTTATTTTAAGTGTCAGAGAGTAGGAGGAAAATGGCTTTGAATAAAAAAACTGACAAAAAAGTATAAAAATTAAGTAAATGGACCTATAAAATACAACAAATTCAATTAAAACTAGATCAAAAAATAAAAACAAAACAATAAAATAAAAAATAAAATAAAAAAAACAAAACAAAAGAAAATTTAATTAAATTAAATTAAATTAAACAAAAGAAATGAAATAAAAAGCATTGATTTGAAATAGAACATTAAAAATGTCTTTACTGTCACTATTTATCAATTTTAACATGTCCTTGTGGAATAAAAGTATTAATTAATAAAAAAAAATAAAAAAAAACTTTTAACTCGGTAATATGTATAGTGACCACTTTTCACAATCTAAAAAATACCAGATGGATAATATCCCAACCTTGTGAATGTGTTTCTTGTTGACTTTAAACTGGACAGATTTGTTGCAGTGTTTTAATTTTAAGAGGGAGACAGTATTCAAAGAGTAGCTTCTTTGTGTTAGAATTACATCAAAAATTTTGAAAAAAAAGAAATGAAAAGTAATTCATTAATATATAATATAATATAATATAATATAAAATAAAAAAAGCCCCTATACACAACAAAAGCCTAGCCACAATACAGTTTACTAATGAAAATGCAGAGACAGAGGACTCTCACTTTGAAAGTAGACTCAGGTAACCTTTGAGTCTATAATATTCGAAACTACATCTGTATAACTAACATATGACACACTGCTGGAACACAGAACCCAAAATATTACACAAAGATAAATTATTTTGTATAATGGTCATGCATAGCATATTTTAGGCACAATTACATGGTTTGCACAATTGTGCAAGATTTTCAGTATGTACATAAATCAGTTCACATTTAGCTTGGTTATTAAATTACTGACTAAATATAAAGAGACTAATGTGAAACATGACATATATAATTTCCCTGCATGCAACCCAGAACATAGATTTACAAATGCACTTTCATTATGTGAAGCACTTTAAAATCAATGAATGCTATAAAATAAACATTTATCAGTAAAATACTATTTCCCCATGATTAGGGATTTGAACAGTCTGTAGAAATGGTGCGTCACGAACTTTAACCTTCCTTCCCCGCTATGTCCATGTTAATTATTAAAAATTATTTTGAAACATTGCAGTTAAGTCCAAAGGTAAGGGCTGCCAGTACCACGTCAATATCTACCACTGTAATGTTATATATATAATTAGAAAGAATGAGGGAACCTGGCACGTTTTCGATCCATTTCCCCTCTGAGCGTCCCTTTGCCAACTTTTCTACCATCATTTGTTCTCATGCTTTCATTAACGCTGAAGTGCTGAGCTAACTTTGCCGTTTTTCCTGCACGCTGCCTCCGTTAACAGTGTAGCGATTAATTTGAGGTATGGTTTGCTTATGTAGCCGAACAGCAAAGTTAATATGCCGCGATGACACTCTAGTCATTCTTCATCCCCTTCTAATTATAATGAGTGTTCATTAAAACTTCATCTAATAACCCTTTATTATGGTAAAGAGTCATTTGAAAGAGGGCGAAGGAGAGTTAGAGAAATGCAATGAGAGATTGGAAATAAATCACAGGGGTGAGAAAAGCAAGGTTATTCGATACTGTAGCCAGCAGTTTTAGTGTAAAGGGCCTATGGGCAGGTGTCAAGAACAATTGTGTCTGTCTCTCCTCATCTAATAAAATAAAGCATGAAAGGATTTAAATCCCAACCCAACACACCTATAAGAATATTCTTTGAAGCCGCCATGTCATATTTTTAAATTATTTATATTATTATATATTTTATACATTTAAAGTGTCCCTATTATGCTATTCTAAAACATTCTAATGTTGTTTTGGAGGTACCATCATTTAATGCACATCACCTCATTTATTAAAGAGTCTGAAAACGCTTTGTTCGAAGATTCGGTCTCTCTAAACCCCCGCTTTCCGTGAGCCTCCTCTGCTCTGACTGGTCAGATGGCCCAGTCTGTTGTGATTAGTCTACCGCTTACAGTGCGTACTTTCCTGTAGCTCAGTGGTTAGAGCGTGGCACTAGCAATGCCAAGGTCATGGGTTCGATCCCAAGGATTGCACATACACAGATACAAATGTATAGTATAATGCAATGTAAGTCGCTTTGGATAAAAGCGTCTGCCAAATGCATAAATGTAAATGTAAATGTAAATGTGTCAAAAACGGAACGCCTATTACCATATCTGAATTTTAGCTCTGGAGGCTTCCTCAGCACTTGTATACGATCAGGAACGGCGGTGTTGGTTTTTCCGTATCAATTCCTCATCCCATGCAGCAAAGTGGATTCGCAGTGGTGAAAAGCCATAGGTTGGTATTATGCATAGTTGTTACATTGTTACGCAAGTATGTAACAGGAAGTGTGAAAGGAATTGCTGACGACTTGTTTTAGGAGACAATACACTTGTGTTGTGCACTTTGATCTTTGCAGACCTTTTTACATTCACAAACAACTTTATTACACTACATGAAAGGTAATATTCGAAAAAGCATAATAGGGGTACTACTTTAATATATGAATTCATAAATTAATTTATTTGTTATTTATTAATTTAATCTTTTTTTAGTGCTTTCAAATAATTAATCGCGATTAATCACATCCAAAATAAAAGTTTGTGTTTACATAATATGTGTGTGTACTGTGTATATTTATTATGTATATATATAAATACACACATATGCATGTATATATTTAACAAAAATATATTATATTATTTATAAAATATTAATTTTTATATAGAATATAAATTATATATAAATATACATGTATACATGTACATATTTCTTAAATACATGTATGTGTGTATTTATATATAAATAATAAATATACACAGTACACACACATATTATGTAAACACAGTAAAAATTAAGTAAACTTTTATTTTGGATGAGATTAATCCCAATTAATCTTGACAGCACTACTTTAAAAAAAAAAAAGTAAATATATATATATTATTTTTTTTATTTTTTTTTTTCTCCTGCTTATGTTTTTTGTGCATCATAAACCACTTTGCATTCAAAACGTGGCCCAGATCATTAAAAACAAGGTAGAAAGATCCTTAAAATGATGTGCCAAAATTATAAATGTCCTTTTGGGGTTTCATAAGCATGCAGGCTTTACTCATCAGATTCATCTGTGGCTCAATGTTTGCAAAACCTGATTTATCCACTTTTTAATATTTTGGGTCAAACAAAACTTTGGCTTTAACAACAGAATCAGTGGCATGATGTCAATTACCATAAAAATTATTTTGAGTCCCTCAGTTTGTCAAAACAGCATATATTATTTTTGTATTATTATTATTAATTTGACCTTCATGGCCAGTTATGGTGAGAAGACGATACAGCACTTCAATCGGTAACTAAATGGAAAGGAGGTGAATCCAGACCTTTTCAAATATTTTGGCTGAAATGGCTACACACCTGTTTTCCTGTGAAGCCTTGACAGATGACCTTAGTGTTCTTGTTGATGTAAAGGTTCTTCCTGTTGCCAGTATAACAGTGTCTCACCCCAGCCTGCTGCACTGCAAATACAAACACAACAGCAGTGGAATAAGAAACCAAGGATCAATAAATACACATCTAAAAGTGTATGATTTTTTTTTACATTCTTAGTGAAGTCTGCATGACCAAATGTTGCCGTTTCTATAAATATTGGATTTTATTCCTCTCTTCATAATATTTCCGGTGTCCAACACACCTGCCTGCAGTTTATTTATTAATCTGTCACATTAAATGCACAGTCAACTTGGCAGCTATAGGTTAGGCCTGAGAAGAAGTTGTTGGCTTCTCTTTCACATTACTCTATACGTTCCCTACAGGGTCTGATGTCCAAAGGTCACGCTGCCTTGACCTCAGATAGTTTAGAAATAAGACAGGGTTGAAACAGATGACAATAGTCCAACCAAAAATTACAATGTTTATCAGTGATCAGCAAACAGTTTTGACTCTTGAATGACATAACAGAATAGGACTGCAAGAAATAGGCTATTGATCATTAAATGTTCCATCCACATTTCTCTAGGTTAAAGTTCACTTAAACCACTCATGGATCAGGGTTTTCAACCTTTTAGATGCCAAGAACCCCCAAATATGATCATACTGGTGCGAGGCTGCCCATTATAAAATCTATAAGACAGCTATATATTTTTATGTATTAAGACTAAATTTATACTGTTTTATAATTAATATACATAAAATAGTATTTGGAAAATATTATGTTTTCTATTATGCTTTTATTATGCTTTTTTTTCAACACACAATATTACTGTTCTGTACTGTAGATGTATTTATTTAATGTTTAAAATCAATTTATTTATTTTAATCAATGTTTTATTTATTTTATTCAATATATTTAGGCTCGTTTAATCTTTTTGCTTTTATTTTATCTTATTTATTTGTACCTTTTATTACGCTGTTTTTCTTTAGACTTTTCCACAGACCCCAGTTTGAAAACCCCTGTCACAGACAACTACTCAATGGCAAAGCTATTCTGTTTGCCTTCCTACAAATGGAAATAACTGCACATGCATTAAACTGTATTGAATTAAGTTCACGGTTTATGGTTCTGAAAAAGCAGAGTATGCAGTGTTTCACACTGAGAGGGAAGTAAGTCAACACTGCTTTCTGTTCAGCTGGAGAGAAAATTCCATTATTAACAGACTTAAATTGCACAAGACTGGAAGAGTTAACCAAAAGTTTCAAAAGTGGCAACACCCATTCACAGACACTGTAAACGCTCTATTTTGATTTTCTACTACATTATTAAAGAAAACGCTAAGGATTGAAAGTGTTGCGCACTGACAGTGAAGTACAAGCAACCACATGTCACACTAATCTACAGTCACACTAGTCGTTCACATGTACTAATACCTGTCAACACGCATTCAGCAGATTTATAATAAACATTGTCATTCTAGTTGAGGATATGAGCAACATTTTGATCATAACTGTAGTAAAAACACACACTCTGTCCCATACAACATATAAATAAGCACTAGGTTTTATCAAATGATAGTGCTGTCAGTCTGCCAAGTCCTCCAGATACTTTCACGAACATATAAGACATATTTTAAAAAGACAACCTCGTGATGAGGTTGAAATGAAACACATTTACCAGTAAAGGTCATATGTTCATAAATTCACTAACGTTTTGGTGCTGAAAACAACAACACAACAGCATTAGCATTAGCTGACTGTCTGTGTTTAATCAAAAGAAATGAAAGAAACAAATGACTCCCACGTTTACAATAGCTACTGGAACAATGTCAAAACAAAGACAGAGATGTGTTTAAAATGTAACAACACTAGTGTTAGTTTTACTTACGGAGCAACCGGGCAAACAACCTGCTATGAGACATCTTCGGTCATTCACCAATGACACCGGACAGACATGGACCTAAACGTCAGCGTGCGTAGTAGTCCTGCTAGATGCCTGAAGAGATATAATCGCCTTCATACGGAGTAAATAACATCTAACACACCATAGCATTACATGCGACTTTAGAAATTAATTTAACTCTGTATTTAAAATTTACCCATGAAAACGGGAATTATTTGCTTAAAAGCGCAAGGAATGCTGGACAATGTTGTTCTATATAATGTAATATAATACAATATGATATAATATCGCATTCAATTAATTTGATTCTTTGCACAGTATCTATATTTTAATTTTATATACAGTTGAAAACCATGTTGAAAACATTACTTTTTTCTTTTAATTTTGTGTTTGGGGAGGAGGGGGTTAGAACTACAAATAATAAAATATTTTGTACAAATTAAACAAATTGTCTGTACAATTTATATTAAGCCATATACAAAATTAATGGCAACTCTATATATCTCACATCAGATGTTGAATGAATGAATGAATGAATGAATGAATGAGATTTTCACAGGTGTTTTACCTGTTTTAAATTACGCATTGCATTTTGTGTTTTAGGGTTACACAGGGTTACAACTTAAATGGTAATGTCCTGGCTGAAAATTACAAGTACCTTTTCCTTTTTTCTACAATTTTGTTCTTACAGTGTACTGAACAACAATTATAGGTAGGCTACAAGCTAATAACATGCTGTATCATAAATGAACAATTATTATTTAACAATTGCAAATATCAACTTAATTCATATATGCTGAAAAGGTGTCAAATCTAACAAAATTGATAAGGCAACCCCGCAAAAGAAAGTGGCGCGGTGAGACGAGCCAATCGCGCGCAACCAACTATGCAGATGGTGATTGGTTGACGCCTTTACGGCGAGTCGTGCGCTTACGCTTATTCACAGTCAAAACTCCGTATATTATACCATCCATGAATAGTCCCTCCTCACGAGCAAACGGAAACGACTACGCAAGTACCCTAACGCGATGACGTAGTAGAACGTCCCAGGAAACATTCTGCTGGGTCTCAATTAGAAGCGCACAAAGTCATTCAAGATGGTGTTAGAAAGTATCTCCAGGATTATCAAAATGCAACTTCCAGCATACCTCAAGAAGCTGCCCCTTCCGGAAACAATCGGAGGCTTTGCGCGACTGACAGGTATGTGTTTTATCATACAAAATGTCACAAGCGTGGATGGAAAATGTAGCTAAGAACGCATGCCTGCATAGATAGAGTGATGTAAGTGTCTTTATTTTCCATCTATTAACACTCAAATAGCGTATAACTAGGTAACTGGTTGGCTGCACGTGTTTCTGGGTATCTTCCACCTATTTCCCATATAATTGCGTGAGAAGAGGCAGTGTCTCATCGCACAAGTGATTCTATTTTCGAATACAAACGACCAGTGTTTGTCTATTTTAGAAATGTGTGAAGAACAAAACGGGCAAAGCATCAAATAGCATGCTTTGCCTCTAAGAGGCATGCTTTATTGTAGAATGACAGGTGATGGCACAGAAATATCTGCAGCTGTAAATATGTTTACCTGTACAGCTAAAATGACCCACCTTAAGGGTCCAGCAACTGTCATTGTGTAATGCAAAAGTTCATGACTGGATAATAATCTCTAATGCACATGTGTGCAAATATGATA
This sequence comes from Anabarilius grahami, assembly GCA_003731715.1. Classification (NCBI taxonomy): domain Eukaryota; kingdom Metazoa; phylum Chordata; class Actinopteri; order Cypriniformes; family Xenocyprididae; genus Anabarilius; species Anabarilius grahami. Next base: position 1,336,427 of record RJVU01071404.1, read on the forward strand.
AGTGTATTATTCACTGAATATTACTTCATCTGATATGCTGAATGGCAGCACATGACACTTATCACACTTATTTTTCCACAGTAAGCAGAAGAGCTCTCACTAAGTAGACTGTGTTTTCATTTTAAGTGTATAATAAGTTCTAACACTTGATTGTGTCTCAGTTTCAGAGTGGCTGAGGCTTCTGCCATTATTGGGGATTTTGGCTCTGTTGGGTTATTTGACCATCCGGCCCTTCCTGCCCAAGAAGAAGAAGCAAAGAGACAGTCTAATAAATCTGAAGATCCAAAAAGAAAACCCTAGAGTGGTGAATGAGATTGACATTGAAGACCTGAGGACTCCAAGTGTTTGTTACTGTCGCTGCTGGCGATCTAAAACGGTAGGAGGTTGAATGCCTGAGAGATTAAAAAAAAAATATATATATATATATTGTGTGTGTGTACTTTAAAAAAAAAAGTATATGACCCCTTTTAAACGATGAATTTGTGTAAAAAATGAAAAAGCATGTGTGATTTTCTGCTTCCTCTTTGCGAGTGTCAGTTTGGTCAAAAGCCTTAGTGTGCCTAAAAGCCACTCTCACTATCAGCATTTCATTTTTTCTTTCTCATCTTACAGTTTCCTGTTTGCGATAAATCACACTTAAAGCATAACGAGCTGACGGGGGACAACGTTGGTCCACTTGTCCTTAAGAAGAAGACTATGTAGCCCACCTGTTTTGGGACAAAACTCTATTTTTTGTTTTTTATGCATATTTTTCTCCACTGAAAAACCTACTGTAATTTTGTTTGTTGTACTTACCCCAAACATTTTCTTACTTATTGTGTAGAAATATAGAGCTGTAAATTCAGACTAAAATGGTCAAGATATTGTGGTTGATCCTGAGAGATTAATTATATTGATTTACTTTTTGTTACATTTTTCTGGTGTTTGTTTTTTTTATATACTTGGCAAATGTAGTTTGACTTTTGTGTGCAATATAACAAGACCACAAGGACAAATGTCGGTTATCGTCGCCAATCAATCTTTGTGGCCAAGTGTCTTTTCCAATCTTAATCTATATCTAGATTCAGTTTTAACTAAGTTGCCTTGTACTATTACTATTTTATGTGTGTTTGACATTTTGTAAAATGAAAAAAAAAAAAAAAAAGTCACATACTTTTAACTTTTCAATGTGAAGTACATTATTAGGATTTGCTTTTGTTGTTTTTACTTGTTTGCCATTTTCTACAGCATTATTCCTAAACCAACAAGAGTTCTAAAATGTTTGCTAAATTATTTTTAACATTTTCAAGTGCAGGATACTAAACTTGACTTTTGTTTGTATACCTACAAACATTCCCCATTGCCTGAGATTGTAACAAAGCTATTGTTACACATTATTTATATATTACAACATTTATCATAATGTAACAAAGAAATGTGCCCTCTTTTCACTGTCCACCTGAACCAACATGCTGCAACAATTACGATTCATATTATATGTGCATTCATTCAAATTCAAAAGTTATAAATAGTTCGACAATCCCTTGGTTTCACACGTTTTTTTCTCTTGGGTCACTTAGTTTCATATTTGACGGCCCTTGTTCATAGATGTTTTCATAAAGTACATTTGTATGATAACTGGAATGTGCCTAATAAATTTTGTAAAATAAAAGGTAACCAAACTTGTTTTATCTTCCTGAAAATTCTTTCTAATCTAAATGCTGTTTTTCTTACCTATTAATCTGAATGTGACTGATGAATGTGTGATGCCATTCAACAGTCTGTTTTTCTAAGTTTGTTTGTTCTGTGTACTTTTAAAACACACAATAGTGCAACTTTACTATGCTGATGCTCCATGTCTTTGAAGTAACAGTGCTGCTTATTTACATCTGCTTTGCATTTGATGATATAACAAGATATGCTTCCAAATGCAAGCAGGGGGTTTTGCTTGTCATTTACTTAGAAGGCATGTCACTCATTTTCTGCAGCATTACATCTACAAATAAAAATAACTACACATACACCATACAGTATATAAATAGGGTCTAATGCATTTAACAGTAGTCATTTAATAGCTTAAATTAAGAATGACTGTATGCAGCATTACCAATACTATGAGATAAAATAATACAAAACCTTGTAAAATTCAAGCAGTAAACTCAGTCCACTAATAGTGTTCCCTTCACATGACTGTATAACATTCAAATACACATTTTATGAAAAAAAAAAAAAAAAAATTCAAAATAAATGTGGCTCATGAAAAGTAACATGATGAACTGTGCAAAGGGAAATATGATTTTTCTTTCTTCCTCTAATAAAATTAATCCCTATATCTTTCTTTAGGTTCTAAAATGACTTTCACTGTAAACACAAAATGTAATTGAGCTCTAAACTGACTTCACAATTTTTACAGCTACAGTATTTGTGTACTGTATGTGTAACAGGGCTGAAAAGATACCTGCAAAAACTCTGAATCTCAGAATGCAGGTCCATGACTATGCTCGGAATAGTTACCATACTGTTCTTATTGTTGCTGTAAGACTACAATACCCAAATACTACATTTGCCAAAATACACTCAACTTGATCTTACACTTCCAGGTTGATGGGTGAACTGAAAGAAACCTCTTTCTAGCCTCATATTCTGATCAGACTGCCAAATACTTTTTTTAATTGTTTTTATTCATTATGTAGCATACTTTCTGAAACCAAGAAGTCAATGTTTGACTGGTTAGTGTTGGGATTGTTTTTTTGGTGCCATCAGCCAAAGACATGTATGACATTTTAACTAAATAAAATAGAAATTGAAGACTGTATACTATTGAAGCTAGTTTCAGGCTCTGAATAAAAAAATTAAGGTAATTGCAACTTTTTCATCTCACAATTCTAACTTTTTTTTCTCATAATTGAGATATAAATGTGAAATTGCGAGTTATAAAGTCAGAATTGCATAATATAAAGTCACAGTAGCGTGTTATAAAGTCAGAATTGTGATGTAAACTCAATTCTGACTATTTCTCAGAATTGCAAGTTATAAAGTCAGAATTGCGAGATATTGGCCCGGTTTCACAAACAGGGCTTAGACTAAGCCAGAATTAGGCCTTAGTTCAATTAGGGTATTTAAGTTGCTTTTATAAATGTACCCTAGAAAAACACATTACTGGTGTGCATCTTGAGACAAAACAATGGCTCTGACATATTTTAAGATAAGTCAGTGCAAGTTGCTTTCAGTTAAAACAGCTCAAACATGTATTTTAGTCTAGGACTAGCTTAAGCCTTGTCTGTGAAACCAGGGGTTAAACTTACAATTACAAGTTATAAAGTCAGAATTGCGTGATACAAAACTAAAAATTGCAAGAAATTTTTTTTTGCTTTTTTCCTCAGAATAGTGAGTATATCTCTCAATTCTGACTTTATAAAAACGCAACTGCGAGTTATAAGTCAGAATTGTGAAAAAAAGTATTTTTTCCTCAGAATTGGACTTTATAACTCACAATCGCGAGTTAATATCACAATTCTGAGAAAATTATTCAGAATTACGAGATGTAAACTCGCAATTGTGAGAAAAAAAGTCAGAATTGTGAGAAAGTGTCGCAATTATCCTTTTCTTTCTTTTTTTTATTCTGTGGTGGAAACAAGCTTCCATAGTATATAGTATATACAGCACAGTTAAAGTAGCTAGTATTCTGTTCCAAACATAGTCATGACAACACTGGCCACTATATGACTTTCTGTAAAACTAATATGCAGTCACTTCAGACTGATATATTAATATCTGGAATATCTAATTTTAGAAATACTAACAACACAAATATCAGCCAGTTAGAAAAAAAAAATATTCATAAACAACAGTTTTTGTACTCGACAGTGCTAAAAATTATCAATCCTTAGCATAGCGTAATCCTTTAAAATCCTACGTTTTGGAGGAGAATACTAACTTGGAACTTCTCATCTGTAAAAGAAATACTGCAAGTGATTTTCATTCACCTTGGAAGGTAAAAAAAAAACAAGTTGGGTTCCTTCATCTGAAATCATGTCTGCCACTTTTGCACTCTGACTTCAGAGGGTCATAGTAATAATGAGTTTGTGAATCAAAATTTTATGACAAAAAGGATGATCAGCAGCCTTGGACGCTGGGGTGTCACTTCCCAGAAGCCTTCCAGAAACATCATAGGGCACTTTCATATGTCACCGGTGTCCCTGATGCAGACAAAGCACCTTGACTGACAGCTGCAAATCAGAAAATTACAATTAAAACAATGGACACTTTCTTTTTTTTAACGCAATGAAGAATGATAGTGATAATATGATTCTTTGTACAAAACACAGGTTTGTGCAGGTTTTTACAGGTTTATCAGAAGCAAACTGAATCTACTGGTCTTAATTATAGGGGCTGGAGCATTTGATCCACCCTCCCCCAACACATTAGCAAAGTTGAGAGGCAGCACTGTACAAACAATAAAACAAACACAGAATGAAACAGGACAAAGGGTAACCCTGCCAGCATGCAAATTCTCCAAGCTGTGGTGATACATTTCCATGTGCATCTCATGTAGCTTGTTTATTAAAATGGATTAGCTGCTATCCACATTGTGTCATTCAATATGTTTATATTAATATAAAAATATATTATATC
>RJVU01071404.1:1341107-1368893 GCA_003731715.1 Anabarilius grahami
CCTGCTTCAGTATTATTCGCAGAGCTATGCAGTTTAGTTTTGGGTTTTGACCAAACCCTGTTTACTGTCTACAAAGTCAGCTAATTTTTAAGGCACCATCCTAACCATCATGAAACCTCACAAGTGGCTGATTTGTGTGTGTGTGTGTGTTCTTGTATATATGGTTTATGAGGACATGTATAATGACATGGGTATTGATAATGACATGGGTCTTACAACGTAAACATGGTTTATGAGGACACTTCCTGTGTCCTCGTAAACCGTATGGCTTAAAAAACATACTAAACGATGTTTTGTTTTTAATTAAAAAAATTGCAGACAGTTTTCTGTGATGGGTAGGTTTAGGGGTAGGGGTAGTGTAGGGGGATAGAATGTACAGTTTGTACAGTATAAAAACCATTACGCCTATGGAGAGTCCCCGTAAACCATAGTGTACACACACAAGGATTTGGAATACATCTTTGGTACGGTAATTTATCAGTACATCTGAAATCTAGGCTTGGACGTCTTATTAAAACGGCCATGAAGATCTTGGGCAGAACAGAACCTTTTTATCTCCAGACCCTATATGAAAGTTCTATACTGAGGGAGGCAAATAAGATTCTGCATGACACAACACATACCCTGTATTCTGAGTTTGAATTGTTGCCATCGGGGAGAAGATTACGAATGCCTAGCTGTAGACTAAACCATTTCAAGAACTCTTTCATTCCTTCAGCTGTTAAGTTATTAAATAATATCAAGAAGAAGTTATTATTCTAAGTTTGGTATTTGTGCAGGGTTTTTTTTTTTTTTTTTATTTTGTTTTTTTTTTTTTTTTTTTTTTTTTTTTTTTTTTTTGTTTTTTTTTTNTTGTCAATGCAGTGGTTGTATTCGTGAGCCTGAAACAAATTTCCCATTGGGACAATAAAGTATACCTAACCTAAGTATGTGTGTGTGTGTGTGTGTGTTTCTCATGTTGGTTCCAATATTGTCAGACGATATGGTGTATTTAGGACGTCATGTGTATTCAAGTCATTTTCGTCAGAGTAAGATGGCAGTGTACCTATGGAGGACCAGGAGTGCCACTTAAAAATAAAACGAAGAATCAATTAATTAATTAATAATTACAAAGAAATGCAATTGGTAAATAGAGAAAGAAAAGCATTTGCCAAATTCTTTTTAAAAAAGCGATTTAAATGCGCATTTAAAATGATTTACTAATGTACTTTTTATTGTCTTATTGATCTACGTTTTAAAAAATGAATTAAATATCCCATTTCAAATTTGTCTATTTATACATTCAAAAAAGATTTTTAAAATTTATTGTTTTATTGTTTTATTAAACTACATTTAAAAACAGGAATTAAATAAACAACTTTAAATATGTCTATTAATTTGCCCATATAAAAAGTGATTCATTTATATACAGTTTTATGTTTGAATTATTAAATTAATTAATTGATTCTTCGCTTTATTTTTAAGTGGCACTCCTGGTCCTCCATATGTACCTTCTCTTAATTAACTACACAAAAATACAGCAAGATTTTTAACTCTATACTTATAGAATGAATGAATGTGCATCAGGTGTGTTTTGCTTTTTTATGTTTTTAATTCATTTATGAAGCAACTGTAAACTTTATCATTACATACTATATTGTTATATTACAATGCTATCATATTTTATGCAGGCAATTAGCTTACTTCTTTGTAAATAGAAAAGCCTGACAATATCACTGCTAAATACCTTTAAGTATTGTGGTATTCCACCATGTTTTTGTTACTGACACACCCCCAACTCGTAAATATCGGGGCTTAAAGAAAATCACAAGCTCCTTACTCGTATTAACGACATTGTGGTGGCATTCATGTGCGTTCAACTCGTAAATACAATCTTTGCGACATTAATTGAAAGCACCATTAGCATGTTGCTAAGCTAATGAATCAATACTCTAATAAACAAAATGCAAAGCAAAGAAAATGACAAATGATTTTCTGCAGTGATATATGTTATGTTTTTAAAAGTTGTCTCTTATGCTCAACCAGGCTACATTTATTTGATCAAAAATACAGTAATATTACGAAATATCATTACAATTTAAAATAACTTAAAAAAAAAAAAAAATGTATTCCTGCAAAGGTAAAGCTACATTTTTATCCAAGCAAAACTGATGCCAACTGTTTGGAACAGACTTCATAAATTGCTGCATATTAGAGATGCACCAATGTATTGGCCGCTGATATTTATCGGCCAGTTTTTGATCCATTTTAAACCATCAGCATATCGGCTACAGCATGAAAAAGGCCGATACCGATGGTTTTGTATAATTAACTGCATGAGGAATAAATAACTGCATTATACCTTGTATAATATCTGTTGCATAATCCAATGTTTTTCTCTGGGTAAACTAAATACTTGCCAAAACAAAATGAAACCTGTACAAAATATAGCAGAGCTCGACAATACGGACTGCCAGGTCCCAGCGTGAATGAAGCTCGGGACAATTGACGGAAGTGTCACTGTCCAGATTGGGCTAGTTCTGCATTGCCACAAAAGTTTATTCTTTGCATGTGTTTTCAAGCCTTGCCAATCTAGGTACTCGCTGTGTGAGAAGCTTTGTGGACAACATCCAAAGCACGCACCCAAAAAGCCACATCTCAGATCTCAGTGCAAATACTGAATTGAGCTGAACTGATTAGATATTTGCATTAACAAGCAGTTGAACAGGTATGTCTAATAAAGTAGCCAATGTATGTGAGTGTGTGTGTACAAATCTCTCACCCCACTCAGGGTTCTTTGGTTTCTGCAGGAGTCGAGGGCCGAGCAGACTGATGAGAAGCGCCCCAATAGGAGCGGTGATGAGAATGGACAGCACAGCCACAGTGAGGACATCCATGCCGTACTTCTGCAGCTCAAGGTCATTCTTGGAGCGTGCCATGTCTAGAGCTGTAGAGCCTATGGCAGCCTGAAACCAATCACATAACGGGATTGCTCTGTTAAGGATCTCACATATGCATTTCATTTCATTTTATAGTCATTTAGCTTACTCTTGTCCAAAGAAACCTAGAAGGAATGGGTACAGGATAAAGACAAGAAAGCAAAAGTACAATAGAAGGTCTACCTGTTATACTAGGCAATTTTACCTGTACTGTGGCTTTCGGCATCCAGGCTAGAGTGATAAAGACTTTCTCTTTCAGGTTAAAGCCAGCTCGCAGTACCGCAACAAAAGTGATGAGCAGCCGTACGGTGAGTGCGATGAGCAGAGCTGCTATACCCAGAACTGAGGACATATTAAATTAGAGTAGATCAGCTGCATGTTTGAAACACTACATGTGTGCAAAAGTGCACACTGCTTACATCCCAGTTACTTTAAAGGGGACGTATTATGCAAAATGCAATTTTATAAAGGTGTTTGAACACAGATGTGTGTCCACAGTGTGTGTAAACAACCAGCCTATAATGGTAAAAAAATTTATATTCCTCATAAATCATAAAGTCTCTCCAAACGTGCGGTTCCAGATTTCCCCTAACTCTTACATAAGATATGTGACGGTACATGCTAATCAATGAGTTAATCAACTAAAATCCATAAAAACTACATAAATTTCATCCAGCTGCATTCTAAAGTCCCTCCATCAGAGTCTGACTCGAACATGTAAGGCTGAATACCGCTACTGACACTTTCTGACATTTTGGCTGCGTGAGATTCTCCAATTTTGTTGTTGCCAAGCATGAGCTGTAAAAGCTCTGCCCTCTTCTGGAAAGGGGGCCGGGAGCAGCAGCAGCTCATTTACATTTAAAAGGGACAAACACAAAAATGTTGTGTTTTTGCAATTTTACAAGTTACAATAAATTATCTGTGGGGTATTTTGAGCTGAAAATTTCACAGACACATTCTGGTGACACTAGAGACTCTGGGGACACTAGACACTGTGCTTAACCCTGATTTATCGTCAATCTCCAGAGCAGGGTTAACACTGCTTTTGCACTGTTAACCCGGCATTTGGGTGCCAAACGGTGTGCAGTGTGAAAAATGTTACGGCTAAATGCTTAGCAGCTGACAACAAATCACGTGTCTCATATTCACATGCTTTGAGCAGTCACAGCCACACTGACTTCCATAGTATGGAAAAAAAATACTATAGAAGTCAATGGGGACCATCAACTGTTTGGTTCCAACCTTATTCAAAATAGGGCTGCACGATTTATCGCGATTAAACCGCACACGATTTGGCAAAGGCTGCGATTATTTTATGCGCAGCTTGTCAGCTGTGATCAGTAGTAAATGCTTCTCTATCTCTTGTGCAGAAACTGCAAATATACACTGCCACAGAAGAAGATAACATGCTTCATATCACTGTAGCTGAATAAACAGAAGATTGAAACACTTTGATTAAACATTACTAATAAACACACGACTGCCTTATTCTGTGTAAGAAGTCACATCATCCCACAGAAGGATGCTCAACTGTCGCTATGAATTGAGTTTGGAGTAAAAACATGTTATTAAATGTTGTCTTTTATTGAACAAGATGTTAATAAATGCTTCTCATGACTGGAAAGATGTTTGACGTGTGTTGCTTTTTTTAAATGTACATTATAAGCGACTCAAACTCGCAGAGCTTTCAGATGGATTAGCATTTGGAGCCATACTTCACTGACAAGCTGCGCATAAAAAAACAATCATAGCCTTTGCAATTTCATAAATCGCACAAAGAATCGTGTGTAAGCGATAATCGCGTTTAAGTTCAATGTTATTTTTTATATCGTGTGATAAATCGTGCAGCCCTAATTCAAAATATCTTCTTTTGTGTTCAGCAGAAGAAAGAAATTCTTACAGGTTTGGAACAACTTGTGGGTAAGTAAATGACAGAATTTTCCTTTTTTGGTGAACTATCCCTTTAACTACTTCAAGTGTGAAAAGACCGTTTGAGTGTTTCCCAATCAGCTCTGTTACTAAAACAGCACTGACACTCACACACAGTCGTGACCTCCAAAGAACTAATAACAATCTCGGCACCGATGAGACCAAAGAGAAGAGGCTGGAACACATGCCAAAACCTTTCCACCACCTCCTCCACGGGTGCCTGAAACACACATACACAGAGAAATCAAACATGTGATCTTAAAAAACGGGTAGAAAGATTCTTTATTGTTGTCACACTCTCATATTTTTTAATTCTATTACTTGACGTTGTTGCAAAAAAAATGAGAGTGTATAAATATTAAAAAAAAGAGAGAAAGAAAGAAGGTAAAATTCTCTTCTCTTTCACATCTATTTTTGATATTTTAGTGAAAAATTTGTGTTTTGGTGAAGAGATTCAGACCTTATTTTTTCCCCAGCCTATTCCAGCAACAAATGCCAGCACCAGTGTACAAAGACCTCCTGCACCAGGAATCCCGGCCACATTACTGCCAAACAAAGCAAACACGGACAGCCCCAAGACAAGGAAAGAGCGTTTCAGGATGAGGTTTCCCTATGTGCAAAGACAAAAGACACAAATCATCAACAATCATGAAACCTGATACCCTAATATCATCGTTTCCACATCAGTTTTTGAATTGAACATGAACTTCGCAATCATAAAGTTGTTGTTCACATACCTGGTCTCTGCTGGGGAAGTAATGTAGAAAGTACCCCAAGGCCACACCAGTGACCGCACCACCTAACACCTCCAGTGGTCCCCTCAGCACGTTTAACCATACAGCGCCTGCAGAGGGCAACAGAGAGCACTCTAATATAAAGTGGACCACTAACACCAAAGAAGTTCAATATCGCCCTCTATTTGAGGGAAAAGCCATTTGTAGTGGTGTCCGAAGCCATTGTGGACGTTATCAAGTGCACTCGTTCAATCCTATAATGCACTGCAATAATGAGTGTACAACTGGTAAACACTTAATTACTAGAGAATACCCATAATGCACTGTGAGAGTTGTGCTGAATGAATTCCCACGTATCGCAGCTGAATCATCCATCCATTTCCTTTTTTGTACCATATGTACCGCTGATCCATGGGTTCAAAAGTTACAGTTTGGTCACATCCCTCCATAAAACATTCTTCCACAACTCCACAGGTATATCCAAATGAATTTAAGCATATTCAAGTCAGCTTTTATGTTATTTTTGGTCAAGAGTGGCATTCGGCAAAGCTGCAAAGCTTATGAGCAGAAGAACACCATCTCCATGGTCAAACATGGAGGTGGTCCAGTCTTGTTATGGGGGTTCTTTGCTGTTGCAGGAAGTAGAAATCTTGACTGTATGAAGGACATCATGAATTCTTTGAAGAATCAAGCCGTTTTGGCAAAGATGGTAACGACTTCGGTGCAGAGACTCAAGCTTGATGATCAATGAACTTTCCTGCAGGACAGCCGTCCCAAAGTATCCATCCAAATCTACTTAAGCTTGGGTCGTAGAATGTTCTTGAGTGACCTATACAGTCTCCAGATTGAAATCTCATTGAAAATATTTGGTGGAATTTGTAGAAAGCAGTGGTAACATGGAAACCAAAGACTATCAGTGATCTGGAAGCTTTTTCAAGCGCTTTTGATCTTTAGTGTAAATACAAAAGAATATAGCACATCATCTATCCTAAACATATTCTGTGTGTCTACAAGGACTTTGAATGCCTCTGTCAGACTCTGTGGTTAAATTATTGATATAAGTGTCCAAAATATCTCATTCATTTCATTATTTATTCATTTTAATTTAGATATACTATGTGTATGCTACACTTAGTCTTTTGGCATACCTGTGGCGAAAGCTATGCCCAGGCAGGTGGTGAAGCAGGTAATGGCAATGATGTCATCAACGCTACATGCAGCCATGAGAAGAGTAGGGATACCCTGCTCTAAACCATACCCTTCCTTATGGAGAAGCAGCATGGACGGAACCACAACAGCAGGAGAAACAGCCCCGAGAACAAACCTACAGAGCAGAAAATCAGAGCAATTAGGTTGGGAGCCACAGACCTTTCAAAGAGATTCTTATCAGAAACTGTGGTTTACCCTAAAATAAAGCCCCAGACCCATGGAAGTCCCAGTATTAAATAGGAGACCACAGCCATAGTGGTTGCCTCAAAAGTCAGAGGGAACATGGACAAACGCAAACACACAGCTTTCAGCTTCTTCAGAGCCTGAAACACACATAAATGTATTATGTTAGAACAAAACAATTTAGTGAAACCAATTTTTCTTACTGTACAATTTTCAGTAAATGAAAAGTCAAAAACAATAGTGTTTGGCTGAAAGAGAATTCTAAAGAGTATGAAGGCACATCATCTCGGGTCAGCCGCAATGTTTTGGGTGTAACTTCACAGGGGCTGATGCGGTTTCATACCTTGCCGTCTAATTGTAACCCAGCCTTGACCAGAATGACACCCAGGGCGATGTTCCTCAGAGAAGAGGACCATCTAATATCAATGTAAACTGCATCTGTCACCACAGGGATGTTTCTGAGGATAAAGCCTGCCAGCAGCATGCCTGCGGACACACACAGAGAAAACAACAGAACTGAATAACACAAACAGTAATCCCATAGTTATTCATAACAGTTCTCATACTGAAAATGAAACTGACTACTTCGTTAATAGAAAAAAAAAACAATAACACAGGCAGTTTTTCTTTGAGCTGTGGGGAAAACTGAATTATTTGCTACCGTTCAAAAGTTTAGAATAGAGTTTTTAGACCCACTTTATATTAGGTGGCCTTAACTACTATGTAGTTCAGTCAAAAAATAAGTACAATGTACTTACTGTGTTCATATTGTATTGCAAAACACTTTTTCTGCTATTGAGGTGGGATACGGGTCAGGTTAGGGACAAGTTTGCTGGTATGGGTAGGTTTAAGGGTGGGTTAAGGTGTAAGGGATGGGTCAAAAGTGTAATTACAGAAATTAATTACAGATGTAATTACATGCAGGATTTTAGAGTTTTTAAAAGAAGTCTCTTAAGAAGTCTCCCATCAAGGCTGCATGCATTTTTTGATCAAAAATAAAGTAAAACAGTAATATGGTGAAAGATTTTATTTAAAATAAAATAACTTTAAAATTTAAAATAAATTATAAAAAAATTAATGTATTTATTCCTGTGATGGCAAATCAGAATTTTCAGCAGCCATTACTTGTCTTCGGTAGCTATTTTCATCCAAAATTGTGAATTTAACTTATGAGCAAAATTGGAATATCCCATAAAACATTTGCAAATAAAGCACTGTTTCAATCCCATGTGTTCAAGAGAACAAAATTGTTCCTTTTCCTTGAACCTCAATGCAAACAGATGAAATAAGCACTGTAATGTTATCTTGCGTTCGGAGGCGGATGCCTGATGCCTGATGCTTGGGAACGCAATCGTGTGAGACAGTTTTGGGAGGCAATCATACCCAACTATTTTGATAACAGACTTTGGCTCAGGCATTTCAGAATAACAAAACCAACTCTTGAGATGCTGTGCAAATTAAATTAATCAGCTGGTTAGTCCAGAGTTTTTGGTTGCATATCGAGGGATTTATTTAGTAAATGCTTTTCCATCGAAGCATGTCATCTTATTGAATAAAAAAAATCTGCTTCAATTGAGCACTAATGTTTTTTGTTTTTTTTGTGCATTTTTAGAATGTATCTAGGCGTTTCCATCTGGCTTTTTTATGCAATAACCCAAAATTTGCATTAAATAGGTGGATGGAAACATAGCTAGTGTCACATGATATGCTGATTTGGTGTTCGAGAAACGTTCCTTATTATCAGTGTTGAAACAGCTGTGATGCTTAATATTTTTGTGGAAACTGCAATACATTTATTTTACGATTCTTTGATAAATAGAAAGTTCAAAAGAACTACATTAATAAGAAATCTTTTGTAACATTATAAATGTCTTTACTGTCACTTTTGATCAATTTAATACATACTTGCTGATTAAAAGTGTAATTAAATAAATAAATAGTGGTAGTGTATGAGTAGAAGATTATGAAGTAGAAGTTCAGAATTAAGGTTCTTATCCATGTTACCATCTGAAAGACTTCATATGTTGGACTTTTTTTTTTCAGTAAGAAAATAGTATGATGGTTAATAACAGGTAGTATACAGTATATACTGTGAAGTATGCAGTAGGTTAATGTTCCATCCCTAAGATAGCCATTATTTTCTTAAGGTGCGGTCACATTTACCGAAACTTTGTGGTCAATATCTACACAAATTTGTGCAATCGCAGTTTCCCGTGAGGGTGAAACAGTTCCAAACACAGACAATATCTCTTCAATATTGACAATGGACCTTTTTTGCCCGCAAAATTTCACAAATGTGACCTCACCTTAATATGTTAAGAAATTGCTCATACCAAGAAGGGGAGGTAAAGGTGGCATGTTCGGCAAATGTATGCGTCCAAACAGCTTTCCGCCGGCTACGGAACAAATAAACAAGGTCACAATGCCAAAGAGATTCCCGCCCGGGAGACATTCCTTCTCTGTAATAGACCACACCACCCCAAAGAGCACAGCGGCCATGGTCACTGCAAGAACAAACAGATACTGGGTTCAGTCAGAATATTTTTTTCATACTTTTATTCAACAAGGATGCTTTACATTGATTGAAAGTGAAAATAATTCTTATCAGCATATTAGAATGTTTTCTGAAGGATCATGTGACACTGAAGACTGGAGAAATGACGCTGAAAATTCAGCTTTGCTATCACAGGAATAAATTATTTTAAAATATATTAAAAACAGTCATTTTGCATTGTAATCATATTTATTATAATACTGTTTTTATTGGGGTTTTTTGTTTGTTTTTTATCAAATAAATGCAATTTGGGTGAGCATGAAAGACTTTTAAAAATCTTTTGAACGCTAGTACACATGCAGTCTCTACCATCAGGTTTTGGAAGATTATTGACTCTGTTCTAACCTTTGGTGATAATTGCAGCCAGCAGCCCTCTGGGCGGGCACGGGCATAGTCTGCGCAGCCAAGGGCAGCATTCGTACGGAGGGTCTGTGTTGGTGTAAGCATCAACTGAAGACACCGGTCGTGGGACAAAGGTCGTCTCCTCAGTCACACTCGGATTGGGGCTCTCTGGGCGCTTCGGAACCACAAGGACTGTCTGACTGACAGTAAGGTGATGCTGAATCAGAAAATGAAGAGTGAAGAGATGAACAGTGATCTTAGTAGCAAAATCTAAATTTGCAGATGCTTTATCCAGTGCAGAATATAATACACAGTACTATATGATGTATTTCCAAATGTCTAAGACCACACCTATAGTTTTTAATAAAGTTGGCATGAAACGGAATTTGCAATAGTCATTCTTTCCCTATTGTGATGATTTCCGAGTGAAAAGGACTTTGAATCGAGAATTGACTGGATTGTCATAAACACAGCATTAGAGAAGAGAAGAGATACCATTGAAAGTGGAAGTTATTTTGAATAAATTACAACAGCAAGTTTAAAAAAAAAAAAAAAGTGTTGTCAAAAGTACCGACCACGATACCAAGTCAGTACTGAAATTTTAAAAATATGATGATTGAGCGCTGTTGAGCGGATTCGTAAACAAATCTGATTGGTCTTTGTGTTCACGCACTCATCATATATGTCTGTGATTGGCTACAATGATCAACGCATGGGAGCATATGAAAGCACACAGAAGTGTTTGAATTTGAAAGCCTTTTGAAAGCAGGGGCATTTGAAAGCAGGTCGGTGAAGAGCGTCACTGATGTCTATTTACAACAAGTTTTTGAAGCGTTGATCATTGTAGCCAATCACAGACATATCTGATGAGAGCGTGAACACAATGGCCAATCAGAGGTGTTTACGAATCCATTCAACAGCGCTCAAAGCATCTTTTTTTTTTTTTTTTTCAGTACCGACTTGGTATCACGGTCTGTACTTTTGACAACACTAGCACGGATAAATCATTAAAGGTTTAGTTCACCCAAAAATGAAAATAATGTCATTTATTACTCACCCTCATGTCGTTCCACAATATAGTGATGGGCGATTTCAAAACACTGCTTCGGAGCTTTGCGAATCGAATCAGTGACTCGGAGTGCCAAATTCACGTGATTTCAGCAGTTTAGCTGTTTGATAGGAGATCCGAGTCACTGATTCGATTCGTAAAGCTCCAAAGCAGTGTTTTGAAATCGCCCATCACTATAATGTTGAAAAGTCGTTATTTTGTTTTTTTGGTGCAGAAAAATATTCTCGTGGCTTTATAATATTAAGGTAGAACTACTGAACTCACATGAACTGTTTTAAATATGTTTTTAGTTCCTTTATGGATCTTGAGAGAGGACATGCCATTGCTTTGAATGCAGGCCTCACTGAGCCATTGGATTTAATCAACAATATCTTAATTTGTGTTCTGAAGATGAACGAGGGTCTTACGGGTGTGGAACGACATGAGGGTGAGTAATAAATTACATTATTTTAATTTTTGGGTGAACTAACACTTTAATAATAAATACTGCAATATTCCATAAAAAAATAAGAATTGTCAGTAAACCGGGATTTAAAGGTGCAGTATGTAATAATTCTGTCCGCTAGAGGTCGCTAGAAGCCTATTCAAAACAAAGGCATAGCTTGATGACGCCAAGTTTGAGACCGGAATCTTGGGACATGTGGTCTCCACCTCAACGGACAGTGCAAAAGAATAGGGATGGGACTCGGGCAGAAATCATGTTCATGGATGTGATTATTAACATTACTGTAGTATGAAGCAGAGCATGACCGAGTGTAGTGGGAGCTGAACGAGGCCGCTGGAGTGATTGCACAACACACGCCTCACGAGCAGCGGAACTTTTATTATGCCGCTTCCGCTATTCCGGTCATGTGTATGAGGTAACACAGCTCTGTTTATCATATTAGATACATTTGAGTGTGTTGAAAATTATGTTATATCGTTACTCTGTATGTTCGCTCTGCGACTGCTGTGAGACACTTGTTACACACTGCAGTAAGATCGATTTTAGAATATCATATTAAATATTGGATGGCTTGTGTTGATAAATGTCATGCAATTAATTTTAAAACGTATTGTATGATGAAGAAAATTCTGTATTACTGTTACTAAAAATGATACTGCATCTGATTATGCTATGTTAGCTACTTGACAAAATAGTGTTTTTCTCTGAGGCATGGTAAAGCATGGTACTCGCTAAAAATCAAGAAAATTAGATTTAAACAATAAGACTAAACGTGTTGAGCCATATAACAACAATTCGTTTTCTGTCTGTAGATATATCAAAACAGTTGTTCCCTTGTCTATTAAAATGTGTAATATATTAAAGTGTCTTTGGTGTTTCCATGGTTTCTACAAAATAAACCTGGGTAACGCGGGTATGACGCAATTGACAGGCGACTCCCTCACACGTCCCGGAGCCTTGGTTAAAATTGCAATTTCTCACGATTTACAAATAGTTGGAAACATTTGGGATATTTAAGTCCTCAAGTGAACAAAATATACAACACTGGCCTAGTGGCTTTTGGATATTTTACTGCAAAAATTTTACATATTGCACCTTTAAACAAAGGATTTTGGGATAAAAAAAAGTAAAATGAAAACAAAAAAGTTAATATAAAAATACATTATTTTAGCTTGACTGCTGTTTTTAAAAAACATAACAAAATACTAAAAAATCCAAAAAAAAAATTTCAATCAAATTTTCAATCAAACTTTATGCTGACAAATTTGTAAATAACTTATTTGAATTAAATAAGAATTGAATAAAAAAGAAGCAGCATTGTCAATACACTCTCACTGTATTTTCTTATTCATAATTGAATGTACATAAACTACTGAACTAATGCATTCAAATGTTTGTTAATTATATAAATTACGGTTATTATAAAGTGTTTAATCTTTCTTTAAGCCTTAATACCAGCTATGAAGATGCATAACATTTTCTCTACGTGACAACAATAAAGGCAACTCTCCCATTTCTTAGAACCAATTTTACAGCATAAAGTGGGAAAGTCTGACTAATAACCTACTTCAGCATGATTCCCCAAGACGGAGGCTGCATCCTCAGTCCTCTGTGAGTATGTGGAGTGAGCTGAATGGGGTCTGGAATGGGCATCCTCCATGGCACTACACTTCTGCTCTATCCTCGCGCGGGTCCTCTAGCCATTGCTCGCGCTCATGACCGGCTCCTGTTCATCAAGACTCCACCTGTGTAAATATAAATAGCTATTAAAACATCAACCTATCGATAAAGCCTGATTAGGTGTTATCAATGAACCTCAATGAGGAAATATCACGAGTAACTAAGGGGAAAAAAGCGCCTGGTTTGTTCAACAAGTTAATCGGATTGGAACAGGACTAAACGCGACGCCTGGGCCATATGGTGCTTTATCAGACTGAAGAGTGTGTGGCATATGGTCTCTGTTTATAAGACTGTAGTAAACCACTCACTGAGCATCACTGACATTACAATGTTGTTAGTCCATTTATGCACATTTATCTTCAACAAGAGACTATAGAGTAATATTTATATTCCCTCGTTTCTGGTTCATGCCTAAAGTCATATTGTTTTGCGTGACCAAGACAACGTCTTTTCTTTGTGATGATTATTATTTTTGTGATCAAAAATACATCAGTTGACTGACATGAAATAAAAAAATCATGGCTTCAAACTGCCTTCAAATCTCACGCGGATGTATCGGTAAATTTGATGTCTTCAAGGGATTAACCGGCATGTGCTGAGGTCTATTCATACAAAAACAAAGATTACTGAAAATACGCGCTCGCGCTTGATCCCCAAATGCGCGGATACACCTTAAAGGTTAATCTTTTACCCGGTGGAGGCATCCGGAAGTGTGAGTGACAGATGGAAGCTGTTGTTTTACCGGCTCTGCGTTCGTCCAACCCAAAGAAATAAAGTGGTCCAATCAGGCTATTTTCCCAACCCCTTTTCTGACAAGTCCCGCCCCTTGTGCAGCATGATTGGCTAGATTTGACAGCAACGGACCAATCACAAGAGGTCGTCAAAAGACTTCTGTTTATTATGATCTCCTAATCATGCGACATCCACAGTGTTTTATGCTTTACATGGTTCATTTGGATTACATATAAATGCCACATATAATACAAATTAAATAAACACTAAGAGTTTCAAAGATCATTCTTTTAAATTACTAACTATGGGTTTTTCGTTTTTTAAAATAAAAAACATGGTTTACTATTCTTAATTTTGATTCGTCTAAAAGAAGATGGTAATTGACAAAATAATGTTGATTACATTTGATAATTATTTCAACCTAGCAATTCATTTTTTATCAAAGCTGGAAATTAGATGGAATGATGTTCGGCAATAAGTGAGCTTGACATCCACAATATAGTGAGAAATACAGGAGGGAAATAACACATAATATGTAGTTTATAAACTGCAAGCATTGGCTAAGAACAATTCAGTATTCAATGAAATCAAGACATGGATTTACAGAACTCAGGAAGGACCCACAGCAGCATTGATTTTTTAGATTTGGCCAGTGATAAAACATCCTCAGAGTCTCCACCCTCCATCAATGATGGCTTCTGTTCCTGTTACGTAGGAAGACTGCAGGAAGAAAAAACTTTTGATTATTTTTAAACTTAAAAGCATTAATAACATGTGTAGAAACCCTTATAAAGATCCAAGTGATGTGTCTTAAAATTGTATCATGGAAAAGAAGAGGGTACAATGGTGGAATACTCACCTCATCTGAGGCCAAGTACACACACAGATGTGCCACTTCCTCTGCTGTGCACATTCTACCAGTCTTCTGTCTGGCCATGAAGTCTTTAAAAGCCTGAGAGGTGAAAGACAGAAACTCTAAGACAGAGAGACTGACAGACTGAACTGTGTTTATATGATTAGTAAATGCTGTTGGTAAAAATTTTTTTTAAAAAGCCACACTGTTTAGACAGTTGCCATAAATTTACTGTAAAAAATACAGTAGCAACATTTTAGGTTTTACAGATTCAACTTAAATTTACAGTAAAAAAACGTAATTCATTTACTGATAAAATGTTAATTTACTGACCTAATGAAGTACTTACATCTGTTTTGATAAACATTAATTAATAACATTGTTAACAATAACATTAAAGGTACAGTTCGTATAATCTGCCACTTGAGGGCGCACTACCAAAACAATAACAATCGCGTGGTTTGATGACGCTAAGAAGGTGCGTGGAATGATGGGATTTGTTGTCTTCTACCCAACCGCTGACGGCCATCAATCAGACAGAAAGATGAATCATGGATTTAACGGATGAGGTAAAGTTTTATAAATGTTGTGTTTGATGTCATAGTTTTATTATATTGAATTAGACCCGAGTAATGGAAGGTTTACATCGAAATTTTTAGTCATAGATGTTAGAATGTTTGTCCAATTCGATGGTGTGATAACACAGCACAGTTTCAAGTGTTCAAATCAATAATAATAAATGTTATTTTGAACTTACCAATATCATTTGCAATAATAATTGATTCATATTTCTGTATAACACTAACTGTATTTATTTACATTGTTTAACTTGTCAGGTGAAATAAGACAGTGTAAAAAAATCAGTAAATAACAAAATGCAATAACACTGCACCTGCATAAACTTTAGTCTTCAAGAAAACACATTTTTAATATATAAAATAAAGCATGATGAATTGCAACTTCATTATGACCTAAGAATATGCACTTCACATAGTTATGTAAACTATTAAAAACATTTGATATATTTTAAATTGTATATAAATGATTACCACTTGTTCAACAAATATATACACTCGTGTACATTCAAACACAATAAGTGGGCATACATAGCAAACGCGAGTTCAACGATTTGCGTGAGTAGATTACATACAAATTCAATGCAAAGACGCGATCAGACTATGGATCAGACGCGTCCTCGGCGGGTCTAGAGACGCGATGCCCCGCATTTGGCGTGTATGCCTCTTGTCCCAAACTCTTCTTGGGTCGTTTGGTTGGCCCGTACGCTTTCGTTTACGGGAGCTGTCCTTGTCGACAGAACCAGCGGCAAATGGTAAACAGTAATTATGTTCCATAAATAAGTAACACAATCCACCATAAAATGTGCAAGAAGTAAATAAGGAACTGCTTGAAGCAAGCTAGTGGTTTGCTGGAAGCTAGACACTACTTCCGCATTTGTCCACTACGACACTGTTGTCATATGGTTTCTACGTCAGTAAAGGCGGTATAACAAAGGGTAACTGACGTCAATGACAGGCGACTGCACTGCCCCGTGTCACTGTTTAGAATGGGAATTTTCTCATGATTTAGAAGTAGTTGAAAACATTAGAGATATTGTTAGTAATCAGCTGGACAAAATATATAACACTAGCCTAGTGGCTTTTGGATATTTTACTGCAAAAATATTACATATTGTACCTTTAATAAACATTAATGTAACAACATTAGATGTAACATAAAAACTCTAATGTACATAACTGATTAAAAAAACAACAACCTTAAAACACCTAAAAAGAAACAGATATTTCAACGAAAATACATTAAACGTGACGTGTCATGCAGGGAATTCAGGGAATATCAATTCACGATTTTTCACTCTAAATTAAAATGTACAAAATAAAACTGTAAAAATGTATTTTGCTGTTAAAATCATGATAATTTTTTTTACAGTGTGGAGTGTGTAGCTTTTCATTTCTTAAACAACCATGTAGGAAGACGCATCATGGTTATATTCCAGGATGACATTGTCAAGATTCATCAGGTTCAAACTGAGAAAGAATGGTTGTGAGGGAGCATGAAGAACCATTTTCACACATGAATTGGCACATCTGAGTCCAGACCTTAATTTCATTGAAAGTCTTTGGGATGTGCTGGAGCAGATTTTACAGAGTGCTCGACTCTTGCATTGTCAATACAAGATCTTGAACAATAAACTGATGCACCTCTTGATGGAAATAACATAATATTTATTTCCATCAAGAGGTGCATCAATTTTTGGTCAGAGATTCTGAGTTTTGCATTTGTAAAAAATTATAATAATAAACACATTTGAAGATTACACAAACAGCGTTAGATTACTGTGTCACTTGGCAGTGTAGCACAATGTCTTGGTAATAGGGAAGCAGTACCTGGTCTGGATCAGGACTGGCCTGAATTCTACCACGTAAAGATGGCGTATCTACAGTTCCTGTAAAGTTCAAGAGAAGCAAAGTGACTCATTTAATCATTAGGTACAGAGGCGTTTTTGTATGTTACAGGGACTCAATAGAGGAAACCAATCAATAAAGTAGCTTACCAGGGCAGACACAATTGCAGCGGATACCTTGCTCCAGGAAATCGGCTGCCACTGATTTGGTCAGTCCAATGACGGCAGCTTTAGACGTGCTGTAGACGCATCTGTTAGCAACTCCTAGGAATGCAATTAAGGATAAGCAATTAGGAAAGGGCAAACTTCACTTGACCTGGAATTTATCCAAGATTCAGCTGAACTGGAGATAATGGGGGTAAGATAATATGCCAAGAGCTACATGGCTACATGTCAATCATTACATGTAATTAGGAGCAAAGGGCCAAACCTCGATATACAACACTATGTATTACAGAGGCCCATTTATAATTCAGCATCACAATGCAAATAGGTTTCAATCAGAAAATAGTATTTACCTTTGATACTAGATGCCACAGATGCCATATTGATGATATTACCAGATTTCCGAGCCAGCATCTATATGGAGATGGATAAGGGGAATTTAGTTTAAATTGGCTGACTGGTTAAAGTAACACTCTTCAAATCAGACAGGATTATTGTGTTCATACAGCTGTCATGATCCCATGATGATAATATTACCAGATACACATTACTGTTCAAAAGTCAGAAATACTTTATAAATATTAAAAGAAATTAATATTTGAATTCAGCACGGTGACAGAAAAGACATAATGTTACAATGTTATAATGTTACAAAATATTTCTATTTCAAATAAATGTTCTTTCGAACTTTCTTTTTACCTTTTAAAAAATGTATCACAGTTTCCACAAAAATATTAAGCAGAAAAACTTTTTTCAACATTAATAATAGGTGCGTTCATGCAATGTTGGAATTACCGTAATTACGAGATGACAACATTTGACGTTCCACTCAGAGCTGTTCACGTCCCCGGAATTATGCATTTCTATGACAACACTTATCAATGCCAAAATGAATCTGTACAGCTGTCAGGTGGTACAGCAATCATGTGGTACAAATTAGAGCTGTCAGAAAATAGTTTTTAGTAATTACAAGTTCTATGAGGACGTGCTGTTTTTTACAAGTTGGAATCTCATAATCAATAAGGGAATTTGACTTGACTACATGGCATGAACGCACCTAATAATAAGAAATGTTTCTTGAGCAGCAAATCGGCATATTAGAATGATTTCTGAAGGATCATGTGAAATAAATGCAGCCTTGGTGAGCATAAGAGACTTTGTTCAAAAAAAAAAAAAAATTCTTACCAACGCTAAACTTTTGAACAGTAATGTATGAGTTAGCATTCACATAGTAATGTATAAAAAGTGTACGAATTTGACAGACATTCATATTTCATCAACACAGGAACAATGTTTGAGCACATTTATACCGTCAGAAGGGTTAAGTAGTTAACCACGTTTTGTACTCTTAAAGTATATTTTATACTTTTAAAAATATGTTTTGTACTCTTTACCCAAAAATGAAAATTCTGTCATCATTTAATTACACTCATGTTGTTCCAAACCCGTAGGACTTTGATTCATCTTCAAAATACAAACAAAGATATTTTTAATGAAATCTGAGTGATTTCTGTCCCTCCATTGGGTCTACACAACTACCACTTTCACACTTAAAACTAATCCATATGAATTGAGCAGTTTATTTTCTGAAAAGACACAATCGTTTTGTATGATGAACTGATTGATTTTAGATTGATTGATTCATGTTTATGTTCGCTGATCTGTGTTATGTGAATAAAAGCCTAAATTAAACAAATCAAATTAATCAAACAAAGTGATTGAGTCTCCAGAAAATTTGGACTAAACCACTCAATTCACATGGATTAGTTTTACAATCTCTTTATGAACTTTTGAAGCATCAAAGTGGTAGTTGCGTAGACTGTCAATGGAGGGAAAGAAATCTCTCAGATTTCATTAAAAATATCTTCTTTTGTGTTCTGAAGATGAATGAAAGTCTAATGAAATGAAAGTAATTTTTGGGTGAACTAACCCTTAAACCCAAAAAACAAGAGACTGGGATGTAAAAATTATCTCTAAATGTAAAGGTCTAAATGTAAGAGGTTGCATGTGTTCTGGTCTAATCCTAGAGAGAAGAACGATAAGATGACCTTAGGAAGGAAGGCCTTGATCATCAGGTACATGCTACGGACATTCACATTCATGGTGAAGTCCCAGTCTGATTCCTCACACTCCAGTATTGAGCCGTGATGGACAAAACTGTTTCAAAGAAAAAAAGAATGAAAAAACTGTGTGCACACTAAAGTAATAGTTCACCCAAAAATGAAACAAAGTCATGCTTTTTTGTCATTCATGAAATGTGATTTCTGGTAGATGGTATATTCTGAAACTAGGCAGGATAGGCTACATATAGAAACTCCATATAATATCCAGTTTTTGTGTGTCTATATAGCTTTAAAAGTTAGCTTAAGTTATATATTCACTGATTTAAGGAGAAATACCAACCCAGCAACATTGAAGAGCACATCCACGTGGTCAAAGTCCTTGGCCAGGGCCTCCACTTGGTCTTTCTTGGTAACATCAACAACTTTGGTTTTGATACCTAAAAAAGCAAGGGGGGAAAAAAAGCATTCCAGGAATCAGAAGAGCATACAAAAGCCTGAGGGGAGAAGCACCCTTGAACTAAAGCAATTTGTTGCCAACATAATGGGATTATGTGGCAAAGCAGAGCGGTATGAAAAGGGGGGCTAAAAAAGGCCCACTGGCCTTTGAAATCTCTTTGTGGGGGGGAAAGTCTGATATAGACATGCTCAAAGATCAAAGAAGATGCTTGAGCAAATTAAGAAGCAAACACACATGACCAGGTGTCCATCACAAAATGTTTGATTTGAAAAATATATATTTTTTTGACATTTCAGGTAATAACAATAGAATTACATTTTTAAAAATCATTAAAAATGTTTCTGTAAACACTAACATACTTCAACAGTGAAAGTAAAGACATTTATCATGTTAAAAAAGATTTCAATTTCAAATAAAGGCTGTTCTTTTGAACTTTCTAGAATCCTGAAACAAAGCAGCACAACTGTTTTCAACATTAATAAAAATAAATATAAATGTTAATGAGCATCAAATCAGCATATTAGAATGATTTGTGAAGGATTGTGTCACACTGAAGACTGGAGTAATAATAATTCAGCTTTGCCGTCACAGGAATAAATGACATTTTAAAATACATTAGAAATAAGTTTAAATTGTAGCAATATTTCACAAGATTACAATTTTTACTGTATGTTTGATCAAATAAATCCAGTCTTGGTGAGAATAAGAGACTTCTCTGAAAAACAGTAAAAAAAAAAACTTTTGAACGGTAGTGCATTTTAAAAATTCAATAAATAAAATTCTGACAGACATTCATATTTCAACATTTCAAGTCAAAGTGAATTGGATTTTATTTCATTAAGATTTTACAGCATGTTATTTTTAATCATTGTCCTTCATAATTAAGGAATTCTTAGTTTAAGATTACATAGCTGGGAAATAACAGATAAAGATAAGATTTTTTTCACATTTCCCACTAGGTGGCAATACATAGCTAGTCAATGAGTAAAATACCTGGAATGCCATCCAGCTCTTTAAGTTTCTCCTCGTTGATATCTGTAGCGGTGACTTGAGCACCTTCCTTGGCAAAAGCCTGTTACAATTAAGATGACATTACAGTTAAAATCAATAAACAACAACATGCATGATTAGCATTATGTAATTATAACCTTACAAATAAAAACATGCGCTTTGTTTAAATGACTAAGCATCAAGTGTGTGTTCCGACTCTCGTTCATCACACTGCTACTACAATCACATGATGTTTGTTAACTTTCTCAACCTCTAAATCAGGTTCATGCTCTCTACTACAAGATGGACAAATGTAATGCAATATCATAGCAATGGATATGAATTCAAACCTTTGTTAAGTTTCATCAAATCCATTTCACCTGACAACAGGTATCTTATAGCTCATATTGAGCAGGGTTAGTGCACACAGCAGGGCTGAGGTGATATAAAATCTTACCATATAAACGTTTCAATAACAATCCGCCAATGAGATTTCATTTGACGACAATTTGTGCAATGGCATGTGTTCCCTCCATGTGATCTGCCAACTGGCTCAGGGCTAGAGTGTTCCCTCAATCTGTAGCTTCCCTCATTTAATAATCATTTGAATATTCACTTGATATGGAAATTTATTCACCTAGCAGGTGTGCATCTTAACCACCTCCAGCGCTCTGCTGATAATGTGCTGTTGACTCACAGAGATCAAATTTGCCTAAATGATCTGAGACACTCTTTTCTTCACCCCTTAATGATTAATTATAGCATTTTTATAAAAGCATTTGCAAAAGCTAGACAATTTCTGCCCTCGAGCTGGGTTTAACATTTACTATAGTGTTATTACTATGTCCAAGAATTCTGCATCTACACTTGACAGCCTCAAAATACCATGCTGACAGCCTTTGTATGACAAGCTTTTACTGAAAAGGGAAACACATGGCAATTGTAAACCCTCAGAGTAAATCCATTTATTATATGCATCAAAGTGGCACACAGGGCTGTCAATAAGCCACAGCAGAGTGCTGCAAACTTATAGGCTGCGTCCGAAATCGCATACTACATGAGTAGGTACTACATTTGAATTCCCGACCGTTAAAACAGTACGTTCTATATAGTATGAATGTGGGTAGTATGAATGGAATTCGGACGTACTACATCCGCCATGTTAATGTTGTCACGTGTCATGCGTCGTCACAACAGCGCGAAAATTTAAAAGACCCGGGGGGTATTCCAGAAAGCAGGTTATGTGACATACCTGGGTATGTTTAAGAGTAAGTAAGCGGATAACCTCAACTTTTGGTTCCAAAAACGGAAGTAACTTTTAGGTTATGTAAGTAGCCATAGCAACTTGCTCTCTGAACATAACCTGCTCCGGAGCAGGTTATGTTCAAGGGTTAGTTAGCTTGAGAGGAATTCAGATGTGTGTTATATTATCAATATGGTTATATTAATGTATCTAAATTTGTTAAATAGTTACAGTTATATACACAATGTTATATTATACAATATATAAATGTATTTTATTGTCATCTCACACATGGATCTGCTTTTTATCCTTTATAACAGGACATTTTCTATGCTATAATTTCTATAATAAAATACTTATGATATATGTGATATCTTATTAAATAATTAGCATAAAAAAAAACAATATTAAAATTAAAAATTATTGCACAACCACCCAATAGGTGGTGATGTGCACCAAGTAGGTTATGTAAATCGCCATTAAACAAAAGAAGAAGAATGAAGTAGAATGGCGCGCTTTTTCTTAGCGTCTGTTTCCATGGTGAATCATCGATTCGTCGCTCTGTTGAGAATGTCTTGTGTGTTAACCGGGAACATACTCTGGGTTGGCTGAACTTACTCCCGGACGCATTTTTGGAACCAGCATACCTCGAGTAAGCAAGGTTTGGGTTAATCAACCGAGAGTTCAGGGTATATGTGACAGTAAGTTAACCCTGCTTTCTGGAATACACCCCTGCTCTACTCCGCTTTCATCTGCAATGTTTTTATTAATGCTTACCGCTTTAATCGGTGTTTTAACGTCGATTCAATCAACAGCTCAAAAGAGGCGTCGGTCAGCTGCAAGCAGATCACGCTTTCTTCAACAGCTTGTTAAATATGTCAAAGTATAATCACCTATTTAGCTAGCAAATTGTACCTCAGAATAAAAATACATTGTGAACATCACGACAGAGGCTGATTTGGAGCAACGAAATTAAGTAATTTATTGTTATAAATGAATGCATATAAAAATACACAAGAGAAACAAAAGACATGAATCAATAAACAAACTTGAATACATATATAAATAATGTGTATTTCTCTCTCCCTCTATATCTACATAACATAGCCTAACTATTATATACAATATATACATAAATACAATTCTAAAAAAAAACTACTTACAAACTTTGCCCTACAAACTACTGCCGCCTGAATGTTGCTGTCCGTTAAGTTTTCTAATCTCATTAAACTGCTTAACAACGAACGTCTCCGTTAAATAAAGTGTTAACAAGCTGATGTAACGTTATCTCGACCTGTTCGTCAGCTTGATGTGCTGTCAGTAATAATGATTAAACATCTTTTTACAGCCGACTCTCAAAATCTTCTCATCGATTTACATGTTTAAACTATGTTTAAAATAAGTCAGCCGTTTACTTACATTATGTTAAACAA
The DNA here is from genome assembly GCA_003731715.1 of Anabarilius grahami. NCBI lineage: Eukaryota > Metazoa > Chordata > Actinopteri > Cypriniformes > Xenocyprididae > Anabarilius > Anabarilius grahami. Next base: position 1,364,529 of record RJVU01071404.1, read on the forward strand.
GTGCAATTTAACCACAATAAACACCGTTTTTCCCTGAGGTACTTAAGGACTTGAAAAGAGCTGCATATCGCCGCTTTCCGCCATTTTCGAATATGAAGAATCCTCTCCTGTGGCATCACGGGATAGCGCAGCGTCCATCGTATGCCTACTACAGAATTCGGGCGGAAGCAGTAGGTCATCCGGGTACTTCTCGCCTACTGTTTTTCGAATACTATGAATTCGGACATACTACTCTCCTCGCATACTGCTTTTCGCATACTATATAGTAGGGAAGTATGCGATTTCGGACGCAGCCATAGAGTTGTAAGCAGGAAGTGACTGAAGAAAAATAAATGATTACTATTGCAGAGGCTTTTCCAATGCCTTGTGCTGCTGCAGAAAGGACTATCACTTTCCCGTCCAAACGACCCATTTTCTTCGATAATAACCTAAATGTGTAAAAAAGAGCATTAAAAAAGGCAATTTTTGATTAAATGCTATAGGCTGAACAAACATTTACCTTTTTTTTAGTCGTATTGAAGCGTTCATGTTCAATATCCCAATGGAAATGTTATATATATTCCATTAAAAGTCATGTTTATATCTTATTTTCACTCAAAATATCCAGATACATTATATTCAGCATGAGTAACACAACATACATGCAGTAGAATCAGTGAGCTCTCGTTTGCAGTAAACAAACTACTTGGTTAATAATCAATTGATGGGTAATTTTAGGTGATGAACGCATCTGCAGCAGTGTAAGATTAATCTCGGATCATAACGACGTATCACGCATTATGCGACGTTAATTTAGTTACGGGTCTAAAGCGTGTCACGTGACGAGTTTAAAGGTAATTCAGTGCAGCAGTAAGTTTTATAAATGACTGTAAACATAAAAATACAAATATGCAATCCACGTTTAAGCGCCCTAAATACTTCACAATTAGTCAGTGGAAACGCTTCATAAAGGCAGAGCATTTTTACAAGGAGAAGCAGCGGAACAACTTACTGTCAACTTGTGCGCTCCAGAAAAACACACGTGATGAACAAACTTCCCTGTCGTTCAGGTTTCTATTTTCTATCAAAATAAAAGTCATAAAAATAGTTATTTTGTATGAATAAAGTAATGAAGGAAAAGCATAAAATGTTTTTATTTATTGTACAGGCAAATACTCATGTGTTTTTTAAAATAGGCCTAATAATTCTACCAGATTTTATTTTATGACACATATTTATGTGTGAGTTATGAGGGGTTTTCTTTTTCTTTTATGAATAATGGCAGGAACTGGAGATGGAAAAAGTCAGAGATTGTTTATTTTAGGGAGGTGAGAGGGTCTGTATCTCATACACCGGAGCCTATTGTGTAATGGTGTCCTTCCCTGCGTTCCGCCACACAGGCACGCCGTTGGCACGGGGGACAGGGGGGTCAGGAGTCAGGACCCCCGCACTTTTGAAAAGACAGAAATCGACCCCCGCACTTTTGATAAGGGCTGCTTCAGTCAGCCACAACCAGCTACAAACTCTATATCATCTTTTAGCTTAGGATATTTTCTTTCAAACGAGACCATTTTCACACTTTTGTGAGCTTTCGTTTGTAAATAATCAACTGTGGATGCGCATACCAGGGCCCGTTTCAATAAGGAGGTTCAACCAACTCTGAGTTAAAACTTGAACTCTGAGTTGACTTACTCTGAGATGGGAAACTCTGAGTTTTCAGTTTCAGAAAAGCTGAATTGAGTTAGTTCAATCAACTTTGAGTAGGTTGACTCGGAGTTAAGCGTGTGCACCACGACTATGAAAAGCCATCATCAATGGAGCTCCGATATTAGGATTCACCATGGCAACAGCACGTGACAAAATGACGTCAGCACTCTTCTGAGTCAACGTAAGTTTAATTCTTATCACTGTTATAATATCAAAGGTGAAAACTGGTAGAATGGTAAATTATTGAACTAATATTCATTTTCATGATAATTTAACTGGATGCAATAATAAGAGTGTAAATTATTTTATCATTATTAAACACTCGTTAGGCAATTTACTTCCACTTTTAGAAAATTTTCTTCATTTTTATTGAAAATAAATGCCTTTCTGATGTGATATGTGATGGGAAAAGGGAGAATAGCGAGCTTGGCAAAAGGCGGATTCGAACCCAGTCAATCGCATCAGAAATTAATTCTTCGCACCCAACACACTACTGCCTACACCACTGCAGTGTATCAATTTTAACCTGGTGTCACATTGGTGGGCGGAGCTACAGTAAATTTGCGCTTAGTATTAGACACTCCGAATAATCTTGTTTTCCGTTTGCATTATGCAACATTATTTTTTTTACCACACTGGCAGATATTGATAATTTTACTTAAGTAAAATGCTCTTAATTTAGATCCCCCCAGGAAACAAGACTAAATATCTTATATAATTTTCTTATATGCAGAATCCATCTTGATTTAAGAATTTTTAGATATTTGTACTTGAAATAGGACAAAAAATACTCCGTAAGAAAAACATTTTTGCAGCATGAATGAACTATTTAAACATCACTTGCACTTTAAAAAGGGTGAGGAGACCGAAAGAAACTCTGGGTTTACCGAAGAAAACCTGCTCCCGACCAGGTTAGGTTCACAGAGTAAGTTACCATGGTAACTGACTCTGAGTAGAAGTTACCTCTCTTTCAGAAACAGGCTTGACTTAACCTTCTTTCTCGGGTTTGACATACCTCCCATTCTGAAACGGAAAACACAGAGTTTCCCTCATTTCAGGGTTAACATACTCAGAGTTTTCACTTAACCTCCTTTCTGAAACGGGCCCCAAAAATGCTCTATCGAACGGAGAAACACGCGATCTCCAAACAAGGGCGTAATGGAATATATCCACGGTTACTTCCTGGTTGTCCTTAAGCCAGTTTGGGCATTTCCGGTGAACTGTTAGCTGTTCATTCTTTAGTCGCTGTACATCGACACAAAACCATCAATGGTTGACTTTTAAATGTTGTATTCATATTTTAATGCAGTTATCACATTTATTTAATTTGCCAATAAACCAGTTTTATTGATTGCAATAAAGACGAAGCTATTGGTGTTTAAAGACACAAACACACATTTTTCCCAGCTCTTCAAATGTTGTTTTTAATTTGATGACCACACACATTATTTGTTCATCCTTCTGAGATTGTCCCCATTGTGAAACCGAACGTTTCAAAATGTTGGAAATTCACCATTTGATAGAAAACACTTATAAAAAAAGACAATAATTAACACTATAACCAGCAGGTGGCGGCAAAGTAGCATTTATTTGCGCATATATCAGCCATTTCCTCTAATCGTTTTTGACTAAATATTAAACATTATAAAATAACTAGGTTTAAAAATACATTTTGTCAATGTGAAGTAAGTACTCACAAAATCTTAAGAAAAACAATAACTTTTCTTGTGAATGAATTACACAGAAAGCGAGCACCGCTTTGTAATTACAGAAGCTGTCAGTCAGTGCAGCGCAAGATCAATGATTTCGGCACACTTGTAAAAACACACATTTTATTCAATTAATCTAACTAAAGTGCACAATAAATATTAAATTTTTGAAGCTTTTTTCACATAAAAGTGTGAAAACTGATGGTCGAATTGAATTTAGCAGAGGAGGACCAATGAGGTAGGCTACGTCTTTATTTATTTATTTTTTATGTCGTCTTACGTTAGAATAACTAAATTAATACTATGCCTGATTATTTAAGTGATAGTGAAGTGAAGTTTATATTCTGATTATAAACTAAGTATTACACTACTGATGCTCAACACACCAGCAATGACATCTCACCGGAAGTTTTCGAGCTGGCTTATATTATTGCGGAAGTTCTAAGCCCATTACAGATATATCTGAAGCACTAAGGAAGAAGTGAGGAAGAAATCTATATTTCACTGCTGCATGAATCAAGAAATCTGCTGGGGTATTACAGTGTGCATGGCTGGGTAATGGGTAAAAACTAGGAGGCTGAATCCAGCTTCTTATTCGCAGCTTCTTATTGACGCTATCCGGTCCACCTTAAAAGACGCGACGCTTCCGCGTTTGTAGCTTCTTATTCACGCTCAACTTAGGGACAGTGCGGTTTTTCTCTTTTTCGCGCTTTTTAAGGTACTGTGTTGCTTTTTGGGTCTATTTTCAGAATTAAAGGAAAATAAACTATTTTGAAATGCAAATAACACTGATATATTAGAGAAAATAGGCTGAAAAAATATAAAGGCACTTAAAATATAGTATTCTTTGTTTATTGAACGTGTCATCAGCTCAACTTGAAGGACCGTGTGGTTTTTCTCTTATTCACGCTTTTTATTCTATATTATCTATTTTTAGAAAAAAATAATAAACTATTCTGAAATGTTAATA
>RJVU01071404.1:1369754-1419754 GCA_003731715.1 Anabarilius grahami
ACATTTCAGAATAGTTTATTATTTTTTTCTAAAAATAGATAATATAGAATAAAAAGCGTGAATAAGAGAAAAACCACACGGTCCTTCAAGTTGAGCTGATGACACGTTCAATAAACAAAGAATACTATATTTTAAGTGCCTTTATATTTTTTCAGCCTATTTTCTCTAATATATCAGTGTTATTTGCATTTCAAAATAGTTTATTTTCCTTTAATTCTGAAAATAGACCCAAAAAGCAACACAGTACCTTAAAAAGCGCGAAAAAGAGAAAAACCGCACTGTCCCTAAGTTGAGCGTGAATAAGAAGCTACAAACGCGGAAGCGTCGCGTCTTTTAAGGTGGACCGGATAGCGTCAATAAGAAGCTGCGAATAAGAAGCTGGATTCAGCCTCCTGTAAAAACTAGCATTAAACAGTGGTGCCACAGTCAAACAGGCTTTTATTTTGAAACAAACATTAACTTGCATAACGTTGTACTTATATATATTTAATCTGAATGTAAATATATAATTACACTGTTGACCCTTCCCTTACCCCAAACCAACCCTTAATCATACCACCAAACCTGTCCTAACCTTGCCCATATTTCACCTCAATAGCAGCAGCAAGTGTTTTGCAATACAACATGAATATAATAACTGCACTGTAGCCTACCTGACCTAAAATAAAGTTTTTATTATTATTATTATTATTTTTTTTTTTGCTGCTTTCTGATGCTGATTGTNTGCCAGATATTGTGGGCTTTTTGACACAAACATCATCTTGGTCTTTTTTAAAACATTTATAATGGAGTCACAATTTGTAGAGAATGAAGAAGCCACTTGACATGATTCAGTGTGTGTTTGTATTTGCCCAAGGGTCACAATGGTCCAATCAAAATGTTAAAGGAAAAATGACTTTGCTTAAAGACTCCATTCTGCATTTACTGTCAAGAGGTGTTATAGGACCCAAATCCAATCTAAGGTCAACGCTTGAGAAAAGCAAATTGTTTCACTCTTAATACTTTGATGTTGAATCTATCCCATTATCCAATTCACAGAGCTGAAATTAGTGCTTTGTGAGCTTAGAAGCATGAAAATGAAAACAGTGCTGGAGCGAGATACATATTGGTTCTGTGTACTAGTTCAGTGGATGTCTTATTAAGGCTGTAGGAAACCTTTAATGGCTTATCGATCCTCCAAAAAAGTATTGAGGTAAATAAGGTTTTTCTGCCTGGGGCTTCTTTTTCTTTTTACATCACAGGCTTGCCATTAAGCCATCCATTCCTTTGATTTAAGCACATTAATAGATTTATTTAAACATGAGCACAGGTTGCATAACAAGAAAAAAAGTGAATGTGTGCAGTAGAGGATAAATAAAACTAGCAATTTTTTTTTGAAAAAAAATGTCAATCAACAGTTCAATGGCTAATTAAAATAGTAGTCAAACCATTGTTAAAGCCATTAAACCATTATTAGAATATATCAGATTAATCATAAAAAATTGTATATTAGACAAACATTTGGCCAGTCACCAGCCACTTTATTAGGTACACTTTGCTTGTACCAGGTTGGACCCCATTTTGCTTTCAGAACTGCTTTAATCCCTCGTGATATAGATTCAAAAAGGTGCTGGAAACAATCCTCAGAGATTTTGGTCCAAATTGACATGATAGCATCCCACAGTTGCTGCAGATTTGTCGGCTGCACATCCATGATGTGAATCTCCCATTCCACCACAACATCCCAAAGGTGCTCTATTGGATTGAGATCTGGTGACTGTGGAGGTCATTTGAGTATAGTGGCTCATTGTCATGTTCAAGAAACCAGTTTGAGATGATTTGAGCTTTGTGACATGGTGTGTTTTATTCTGCTGGAAGTAACCAGATTGGTACACTGTGGTCATAAAGGGATGGACATGGTCTTGATGTCGAAAAAACCCGATCAAATTGACGTCAAAAACTTGACATCCATTTGATGTCCAATCGATGTTGAAAAAAAAGTCAAATTGACATAAAAAAATGTATGCCCATTTGAGATCCACACACTGGTGTCAAATTGATGTTGAAAATACTATCAAATTGACGTAAAAAAAAAAAAAAACTGGTCAAAAATGCAAATCAAACTGATGTCAAAAATTTGACGTCCATTTGACATCCACACACTGATATTATTTCGACCACCAAAATAACGACGCAATGCAATGAAAGAAAAATACAAAGTTCTGTCATGAAACTCTAAATGGGCAGGCTAATAGGTCCTTAACTCAACTGCTCGTAATCACATCATTATCTATAGGACACAGATGATTGGCTCCTGCTGTATAGCTAATGAGCTTGCATGCTCAGTCTTCAAATACACAAATAGCATTTGCCTTAGCAGTGCAGCGTGCTTTCAGAAACTATCCACCTTCCCCAGCTCCACCTGTATAGATCTGCTACGGGTAATTCATGTATGTTATATTGTACAGCAGCGGCATGTCTTACTTGCTTACAGCAGCGTGTCGTGCATGTATTGGCAGTAACAAATCCCGTACTTGCTCTGCAGCAGCAATAATCAACAGCAGCAGCAGCAATAAAAGCAGCAGCAACGTAGCGGATGTATTCTGCCAAGACCAAACATATCAACATTGTCATACCCATTACCCTGCCAAACACTCAGAGAGTTGTCATGACAGAACTTTTACTCAGCAAACTTCAAATCAATAATACAAATGTAAATAAAAACAAAAATGCACCTATTCTGATTGAGAACAAAGATCAATGGCTGTCTGGCCCTTCTGGCGTCCCAAACCCCCATGTCTGTCGGGAGCTAATTGGAGATAGTTCATGTATTTGATGATGTCAGCCTCAGACGATTCTGGATTTGACTGCTGTACAGCATGGAACAACTTGTTTCACTCATTTTAAGACATTATAAACTACAGCATTAATTACAAGATTTTCAGCCACCATCATTCATACTAACATACTGTAGAAATCCACAAAATAATTAAAGCTCTCTAAACACGCATGGATAACTACCTAGATCAGTAATCCTCACTATTTCTTCCATGTAAGCCACACCAGCAGGATAAAGTCAACAAGAAAGTCGCCACAATAAAAAACACGCACGGAAATACACATCTGCCTAGTACAATATGCAATGCATTTAGCCACTGCCATTCTAATAATACAAAACTGTTAAGGTGTACAAGTTGCTTTAAAGGTGGGGTGAGTAGGTTTTCAAAAACACTGTTGGACATTGTTGATATCCATTCACTGATGTCCATTTGGCGTTGAAAACCCCCCATCAAATTGACATAAAAAAATTGACGTCCACACACGGCTGTCCAATTGATGTCGGAAAAAAAACATCAAATTGACATAAAAAATGTTTACGTCAATTTGACGTCCACACACTGATGTCCAATTGATGTAAATTTTTTGACGGCAATTTGACGTCCACACACTGATGTCCAATTGATGTCGTAAAAAAAAAACATCAAATTGACGTCAATTTTTTGACGTCAATTTGACGTCCACACACTGATGTCCATCCGTCAGCAACAATTCTCAGGTAGGTTGTGATGTTTAAAGGATGCTTAGTTGGTACTAAGGGGCCCAATGTATGCAAAGAAAATATCCCCCACACCATTACACCAACTGCAGCAGCCAGAACTGTTGATACGAGGATGGATCCATGCTTTCATGTTGTTTACGCCAAATTCTGACACTACCATCATTATGTTGTAGCAGAAATCGAGACTCATCAGACCAGGCAATGTTTTTTCCAACCATCTATTGTCCAATTTTGGTGAGCTCAAGCAAATTGTAGCCTCTGTTTTCTGTTAGCTGACAGGAGTGGTACCCGGTGTGGTCTTCTGTTGCTGTCCCTGTTAAAAAATAAAACAAAAAAAACAGCATATGCTGATTAGGTATATGTTTTGAAGCATGGCATCTGGTCATGAGCTGGTTTAAGCTGGTCAAGTGCTGGTCCTAAGCAACTAGCTCCAGCTCAGGACCAGCTTAAAACAGCTCATGACCAACTAAGGACCATCATGAACCACTGATGTCCAATTGATGTCGAAAAAAAAAAAAAATTTTGACGTCAATTTGACATCCACACACTGATGTCCATCCGTCAGCAACAATTCTCAGGTAGGTTGTGATGTTTAAAGGATGCTCAGTTGGTATTAAGGGGCTCAGTTGGTAAATATCCCCCACACCATTACACCAACTGCAGCAGCCAGAACTGTTGATATGAGGATGGATCCATGCTTTCATGTTGTTTACGCCAAATTCTGACACTACCATCATTATGTTGTAGCAGAAATCTAGACTCATCATATGCTGTTTTTTTTCAACAGGGGCAGCCCATCTGCTTCAAGGTTATACGTGTTGTGTGTTCAGATATGCTCTTCTGTAGACCTCAGTTGTAACAAGTGGTTATTTGAGTTACTGTTGCCTTTCTATCAGCTTGAACCAATCTGGCCATTCAACTGACGCTGGTAGGTCACATGACAGTCAGTAACAACATGGCTAAAGAATTTCATTCATACTACTACCCATTTTCATACTACAGAAAGTTTTTTAACATTCCCGAAGTAAATCAAATGTAGTACCTATGCGATTTCGGACGCAGCTTTTATTTTTGTTTGCTCCTCTCTCAAAACTTTGCATCCCGTGTTTTTACACATGGATTTTTTTACTGCCTGTTTTACACAAAGATTTAAGCGTTCATTTGCAGTGAGTTTGGGGGTTTTTTCCACCAAAGAATGAAAATTGTTCCAACCAACCTCATTCTTCCCAATGTCTATATGGGCATATCATTTTTAGATTACATATCAGATGTTAAGCACCGAAAGCAGTAACTGCCATTTTATTTTAGCAATTTTCATATATTTTTCATAGTGGCACTATGTTGCAGGTACGGGCAAGAATTGAAAAAGAAATCACTTTCAAAATGAAACAAAACAGGAAATGTTCTGGAGAAATGAGAGTTCTATATATTTATTACATCATATATATTACAATATTCTGGCAGTGCACAGCAATCGTTCATCACTGTTAGGGCTGGTATCCTGATATAACTGATTTGTCACATTGCACAGATATAAACACTGTGTGCAGAGATTAATAAAATTCCCATTTTGAGTGTTAGATTTAATCCTGTTGAATTAAGCTTTGTGAAGTGAAAAGTGAAAGTAAAAATAATTCAGGCTTCCACAGATTACCGATTCATTCATTTCACAAAACCAACACAACAACTGATTTCACACTCATGAGCAGATAAGTAATTGTTGCAGTCGAGTGTATAAAAAATACATGTATAAACCCATAAAGTCTGTGGTATTGTTAATTAGCATCTTGACAACTTAAATGGAAAGGTTGCTCCTTAGAAGACTGGATAATTGATTTCTTATTGTTTTCACATTACTGCAATAAGGCATATCATTAATCAAGTACCCTCAATTAGTCCGAGCTGCAGAGAGTAATGTAACTGTCTGATTTGTCCTGCATGAACATAACTTTCATGTGAAGATTTATCTTACTTTCTTTCCTCAAATGGGCTTGACTGTTTCGATTTATCCCAAGTGATAAGTGAGTAAAGCCTTTGTCTTTTTTTAATCTACTTTTAATACATTTCATTGTAGATCAAACCATTCTCTAGTAATGAATCTGAACAGAACAATATTTTTAAACTGAGACCCACCCTGAACTGTATTTCTCCATATGCAGTGATTTACAACTTTGACATTTACACAGTAGCATATTGCCCATGAGTTTAGACACTCTTCTTCAGACTTTGTTACAAAGATACTAACATTTCCATAAGATAAATATCACTACCCAAACTATCACTACTGCAATAATTGGCTTAAAGAATAGAAACATCAAACAGTCAGCATGTGTTGTTTTAGACGAATGAGTTTTACTCTCAAAAATGTACCTGTTGGGTCGTCATTCATCTCTCAGCTGGCTTTCTGCTCTGAAAACCCCATAATTCAAATTTTAAAAGAAATTTAATTTAGATAAGCGTGATAATGGTTGGGGAACAAAAAGATGCTGATTTTTTATTTTTTTTTAATCTGTTGATGGATTTAAAAAACAAAAATGAATGATTGCATGACTAAGAGCCCTGAGATACTTTTGTACATTTGTATATTTTCAGCATGCACACAAATTTATCACAATAAACTCTAATGATATAGATGTATTTTGTGAGATAAAATATAGATACAAATATGAAGATGGATGGATGGATGGTTTGATAGATAGAGAGACAGACAGACAGATACTACACTCTAAAAAATGCTGGGTTAAAAACAACCCAAGTTGGGTTGAAAATGGACAAACCCAGCGATTGGGTTGTTTTAACCCAGCGGCTGGGTTAAATGTTTGCCCAACCTGCTGGGTAGTTTTATTTAACCCAACAATTGTTTACAAATTACTATATGTCTGGCTTAAAATGAACCCAAAATAGGTTGGAAATTAAAAATCAGACTCATAATTACTAGAGGCAACAATAATAATCAAAAAGATGAGCATTTATTAATAAGCAATTTAATAAATGTTTATTGTTTAAATATTATTCAAAAAAAGTATTAATAAATGTTTGTTTATTAAACATATTAATAAATGTTAATTTCCAACATATTTTGGGTTCATTTTAAGCAAGAAATACAGTAATTTTTAAACAATTTTTGGGTTAAATAAAACTACCCAGCAGGTTGGGCAAACATTTAACCCAATTGCTGGGTCAAAACAACCCAATCGCTGGGTTTGTCCATTTTCAACCCAACTTGGGTTGTTTTTAACCCAGCATTTTTTAGAGTGTAGCACCATGCTATTTGAGATTCAGGAATACTATACTGTTTTTTTGGTTTTTTTTGTAGCTTTCATTCAAAACTAATCATTTAAATACATGCTTGACATTACTTTCTGAAATCCTTTTGACAACGTCAAATGTAGGCCCTTAAAATGATTTTTATGTTCAATTCAACACTGTCTATCTGCAATCTGCATGCATGGCACTCTACTTAACTGAATCAAGGCAGCATTCAGTTTTAATTCCTTATGGTGGAAGCTTTCCATCGAGTGCTGTTGAAATTGCAATAGAACACTAATTGCAGGGACAGTTTCCCTCGAGCTACAGGGTTAAATGTCATTAGTCATTGTGAACAGGCAGGATTGTTGAACCAAATGTTGCACTGGAACCATAAGTACAGGAGCATATGCATGCAGATAAAATGCTGCAAGTGAAGTAGTTACTGTTATATGGTCAACACAAAATTATTAAATATACAGTGGGATTCAAAAGAGCCCACTAGTGAAAATGCTTCTAATTTAATTAATTTGCTTTAACAGTTCAAAAAACAACAAGTTAACATTGGGTAACTTACATTTTAAGCAATACTGCTAGTTATTTGCTCTGCTAACGAAAATATAGTTCCAAACAAAGCCACGGCATGACTGATGCAACACAGTGGTGCTTCATTCCCGAATGATTCTGTGTTTTTTAATTGATTCACTGAATGATTCAAATGACTCACTGATAAAGACTGCAGTCAAAGATTGTGGTGCAGAGTGTGTTACGCACCTTAGAGGAGATAGAATGACAGAGAAACTGTTTTTTATTATTTTTTTAATCATGATTGTCATCCCCTTCATGAACATTTTGAGGTCTTATGAGTGCGTATAGCTGAAGTTTAATTTATTCCTGCTTTTACAAGGAGCGTTTTAGGAAGTCCTTTTTACCAACTGCTAGAACCAGCATTATACAAGATGTAGCGTCTGGACAGGATCAAGATTATCAAACCAACTTTGAATTTAAAAAAAAAAGCTTAGCCTTTCAAACTTCTCATGTACATCTCACTTAGGTTCCGGCCTGGGTGAAGTTTATGGCTCACTCGACAGCTCTGTTGCGAGGTGTGAGACAACTCAGATATCCATAAAACTCTCCCTCCTTGACTTCTTTATCAACTCAGATCGAATTACCCTAGGCCTGAACCCCAGATGACCCAACACACACACACACACACACACACACGCACACCCACACACACACACACAGGTTTGTTTTGCTATCTTAGTGGGGACTCTCCATAGGCGTAATGGTTTTTATACTGTACAAACTGTATATTCTATCCCCCTACACTACCCCTATCCCTAAACCTAACCATCACAGGAAACATTCTGCATTTTTACATTTTAAAAAAAACATCATTTAGTATGTTTATTAATCCATTTCCCTCGTGGGGACCGCTGGCTGGTCCCCACGATGTAGGTGATCTCAGGTTATTACATGTAATATAAACAAGAACACACACACACACACACACACACATAGAAGGACTCTCTTTAACCAATAAGTTACATTTCAGAAATGTATATCAATATACTCCAGAAGTGTATGTAACCCTGTATGTGTTACAGTTGTTCTCCAGGGAAGACGAGGAAGGCAGGTTCAAGAAAGATAACGTAGTTTAATCTCAAGGAATAGGCAGGTAACATCAAACACATATAACATACAACAATACCAGACGCTAGACTGAAGACAGGGAGGAACTTAAATACACAATACTGAAGACAGGGAGGAACTTAAATACACAATACTAATGACAAACAGCTGTGAGTGTAATCAGTGTCCATGGTGAGTGATGGGTGGCAGGAACAGAAAACAAAGGAGCACGTGACAGTCAATAACAAACAGGACGAGACGGTGAATGTAACAGTATGCATGTATTTCTCCCTGTTATATGAGCATAAGTTACTGTATTTATGTTAGTTTTACCCTAAAACATTTATATTCAAGTGGATAAAAATGTATCGTGTAACCAAATTTACTTCTTGGATTCAAAATGTTCCTCTCCAATTGTCTGTCAATCAACTATGTATGTTATGTTACTGTAAAATGTTTTTTTCTACTTTTAAAGTACTTTTAGATAAAACATACCCAGATCTAACACCTCCAATGTTCTCCACAGTAATGATTCAGTCTCCAGAATCAGCTTTAATAAACAGCTCCACTGGAGATTCCTCCACCACCATCCTCTGCACTGCATGAGAACCAACACAGCTGAATGTGGCTTTGCCTCATTTTACTGCTCTCCGCAGCATCTCCTGCAACTACGGATAACATTTACAAGGAAGGTGTTTTCGCTGATAATTCACTTGGACAGATAAATGCGATATCATTTTTTAAAGACACCCTGTGGTGAAAATCAAGTTTTTAATTTTGTTTATATGTCTATGTGGTGTTTTTAATATGCTTTAAGACAAACTATGTGCAAATTCATAGGTCAACCATTGCCGTTCTGAGTTGTTAAAAGTGATTGGATACTGATTGTTAGAAGGCAGCTGTCTGACTCTGACATGGATAACGGGAACATGGTTTGTGTAACATTAGCAACACATTATTAGCTGTTTGATAACATAGTCAAGCAAAAGGCTAATCATATTAATTACCGTTGTGTGTCCGATGTTGTAAAGAGTGATACCATTGTTCTGCGTTTACCTCAGTAATTGATCGAGTGGATCTCTGAGCTGGTGTGAGCGAGTGGAGGCTGGGCTAACTTGCATATTCATTGATACTTGTCTATTAAATGAAACAAGGGTGTAGAGTTACATTCAAGCAATTTTAGAGCATGAAGAAAAAAATGTTCTCAAGAAAAAAACTTTTAAATATGTCATTTCGGTGATGAGTTTTTAGGGATAAAATTATTGACTAAAGGGGGACTTTAGCAAAATCCAATATAAAATGAGCCTTGTCATTTAAATGTCAGAAAAGAAGATGCCCCCCGAGCTCAGTCATTAGTGAGATGCTTTGCACAAATTGATTTGCTATGCGACATCCTTAATGAATTTTCAAGAAATAACATTTTTTAGCAAGCCACAATTATTCCGATATTACATTCAAGACCATTTTTATTAAATTGCCACTGTTTACAATACACAAACACAAGCCAATTCTATATCCTTCAGATTTTGAACAAATGACTGTAAGCACATGAGCATAATTTTCATAATGTTGCTGCGCTGTAATATGTAGATTTCCCTCAACTAATTGCAGAACAGTGTGAAACACAATCTATCTCAGACTGCAGTTATTTGAAGGCTCACAGGCTTTGCTCTAAATGCGATTCTTCCTAAAGTCATCTTAAATTTAATAATGATTGACATAACCACAATGGCATTGCATACACAAGATGCCCAATCCTGTTTCAACAGGCTTCAAGTGACAAATACTGAAAGAATGAACTGCTCTAGCCTCTACCAATTAAAGCAGCTTCATTACACATGCAGTTTCAATTAAATTCAGCATTCAGATCATAGACGAATGCAGAAGGCTAGAAAGTTTATCACAGCCAGAGAGAATTCCCTCCATTATCCAGCACTCTCTCCCTGTAGAAATTGATATTACCTCCTCAATAAGAGATGCTTTTGATTGCAGGTAAAATAATTCAAAGTTACAAGATGTGCTTGTGAGACACTCCTCTCATCTCTTAATGCAAACTATTTATGCAAAATAACTGCAGGGAAACACTGAAGCAAATGGATAGTTCACTCCAGAATGCTAATTCTGTCTCATTTACTCACCCTCATTTTGTCAAGTTTTTTGTTTGCTTGTTTTTTTTTTTTGTCCAGGGCCTGTCAAGTTCAGAAAAAGATACAAAAAGGCACCACGTCATGTCTCCAAGCTGGACTTCTATGTTTAGGTTGTATTTGATTTATTTCCTGTTTCTAGTTTTGTAGTTCTTTGTAGTTCTTTTGGATCTCCTCTATACTCCATCATTTTTGCACGCGTCTTATTATCAAGGGGCCATTTGCACAACATCGTTTTAATTAAAAATGTGTTTTGGCTCTTCATTTACATTTGGTGGCCTGAAAACGAAAAACAAAACTTTTGCATTATCATCTCCGTGCAAACTACAAAAACGCACATTCATATTACAAGTACAGTCTATAGTTGTTGGCTATACATAGTGATTCTTTACAAAGTGACAACGCCAACTACTGGCCTGGCATGCATAAAACAGCGTTTTTAGTTGATTTCGTGGATCCGTGTGAACGGGAAGCGTTTTGACAATGTTGTAACGCAAAGGAAAACTGGAATGTTGTTGTGTAAACGTACCCTTAGTTTGCTTGTCTATGCATGTATGTTCCAGTATTTCCTGTGTTTTGACGGTTGTTGTCTTCAATTCTGCTCCTGTGTTTCCTGGTTTCTGTTCCCTGTGCTCGGATTATTGTTTGATTAAATAAAGCTCATCTCTGGGTTTCACCATTGTGACAGCGCCATTGTGAAACCACAAAAGTTTGCTGAAGCCATTCAATACCTTTCGTTTTGAAATTTAAGTAATTACTCACTGATAATCTTCCCCTCACACAAAGCATGTATCTAGCATGAATTTACCTCTAGAAAAAAAAATGTCACAATGTATAACTGAAAACAACACTACTTGATTTATACAGTGGAGAGAAATAGCAAATCTGATCAAGAAGATGAATGATGAGCCTAAGTTCATAAAAAAAAAAAAAAAACATGGCTTAGAATTTAGCAGCATACCCTGTGTTTATTGTTTTTCTTGTTCTGTTGTTTTATGCTGTGATTTGGACATTTTCTTATTTGACAGATAGATCGTAGCATTTGTTTCTACAGCATATCATGCTTCTGTCTTCATATTAGGCGTAAAGCCCATCCATTAAACATTGGAAATTCCCTTAAATGTTCTCTAGAAATAATGTGATGCCACTGAGAATTTTACTCCATTATTACAACCATCACAATTGTGATATTAGTACATAATGACCAGTAAATCTCAAAGGTGATTTAAAATCTTTTTACTTTTCCCAACTCACATTGAATATTTCAATCCAGTAATTCTTCACTGCAGATTTGTATATTTATGTTTTCCTTTCAGAATTTTAGAATATGAATTGACCAAATATATATGCTAACATGCATTCTGATGCTGATCATTTCATTCAGTAGTATTTCCAGATACATAGGCCTATATGTAAATATGTAAATGTTCACAAAGAAAAACACTCCCCTTCTCAGATGAAATTATTGCTATTAAAACAATATATTCCACATTTAGCATTAGGTAATTTACAGCACAGTATGGACTGATGTATGTAGCTATAAGTGTGTCTTTTAAAAGGATGTTGTTGGCGTTCGATTCACAGCTGGCATTTTAGCAGAGGAACCAGAGCGAGAAACAGAACTGCTACAGAGATCCGCCTGGTAGGTCAGAACATTAATGGCCAATAACAGATGTTTTTCAAGATATAGGAGGATCAAGACCACTTTCATCTCAGTCATTTTAAAAGCATTTGTATCACAGGGGATCACTCGTTACTCGTAATCATTCTCTTTTTATTTTCTAAAGCAGATAAAACTAAATGCAGTGGTGAAGAATATAAATTTTGTAGGAGCTGTTCTCTCTAGCATTTCATGGCCTTTCAAAAAAAGCCTGTGTCCACATAGAAACGACTGTCCTTTTCTGTGTTGTGCAGTTCCACCACTATAGAACATATACAGAGACCACATTTTTGCCATGGTTTTGTCCACTACTTTTTTGAAAGCTATTCCTCTGTTAAAAATGGCTTGTGATAGACATGATTAAAAGACACTCACTTGTCACAACCTCCAGGCGTACTTATGTTTTGGTTCTTGGTTCTGTAAGTCAGAGTTACTGATTCAAGAACCGCTTGGAACGATTCAGTCCGAATACGGAATGAATCGTTCAGACTGCTTTAATGAACAACTGATTCATTAACAGATTCGAATATTGCAGTATTTATTTTAAATTAATTATTTGTGTACATCATCATTATTATTATTATTTAAATTTATGTTCCATCATTATCTTTAATCAAAATAACTTCTCCTCCCTCTTGCAGCTTCATCAGTTCTCTGTATTTGCTGGCGCAAAGACAGGACACCTCCCCCATGAGTCACTGCTTACCAAAAAGTTTCTGCAAGTCTGCTCAAGATAACAAAATGTGGATTATTGAAAAGGTCTTCATGGATGTATACAATTTATTTTGAAAGAATTTAAGCAGTTCAGAAATGTTATTTACTTATATATACAGTAGAGTCCAAAAGTTTGGAACCACTAAGATTTTTAATGTTTTTAAAAGAAGTTTCGTCTGCTCACCAAGGCTACATTTATTTAATTAAAAATACAGTAAAAAACAGTAATATTGTGAAATATTATTACAATTTAAAATAACTGTGTACTATTTAAATATATTTGACAAAGTAATTAATTCCTGTGATGCAAAGCTGAATTTTCAGCATCGTTACTCCAGTCTTCAGTGTCACATGATCCTTCAGAAATCATTCTAATATGCTGATTTGCTGCTCAATAAACATTTATGATTATTTTCAATGTTGAAAACAGTTGTGTACTTTTTTTTCAGGATTCCTTGATGAATAGAAAGTTCAAAAGAACAGCATTTATCTGAAATACAAAGCTTCTGTAGCATTATACACTACCGTTCAAAAGTTTGGGGTCAGTAAGAATTTGTATTTTTATTTTTTTGAAAAGAAATTAAAGAAATTAATACTTTTATTCAGCAAGGATGCATTAAATCAATCAAAAGTGGCAGTAAAGACATTTATAATGTTACAAAAGATTAGATTTCAGATAAACACTGTTCTTTTGAACTTTCTCTTCATCAAATAATCCTGAAAAAAATATTGTACACAAATATTTTGTACAATTGTACACATTAAATGTTTCTTGAGCAGCAGATCAGCATATTAGAATGATTTCTGAAGGATCGTGTGACACTGAAGACTGGAGTAATAATGCTGAAAATTCAGCTTTGCCATCACAGGAATAAATTACTTTGTGAAATATATTCAAATAGAAAACAGTTATTTTAAATTGTAATAATATTTCACAATATTACTGTTTTTTACTGTATTTTTAATTAAATAAATGTAGCCTTGGTGAGCAGACGAAACTTCTTTTAAAAACATTAAAAATCTTAGTGGTTCCAAACTTTTGGACTGTACTGTATATATATTTTTTGTTTCATACGTTTTCCCACATGCTGTACTCATTTTCAAATAATACACAAATGCAATTATAAGCTGCACTGTGTATTTATTGTAGTGCCTATAGCGATTGTCTTTTTATTTAATCCAACCTTGGAATTACCTATGAGAGGAAATCTATCTATATTGGTGTCATTGTTATGGTGCTTTTGGATTTTGAGTTACTCATTTTTCATGTAAAGTCAGGCAGCCTTGGATCATTGCCACAACACAGCAAGAACAGCTGCCAAACCAACAGCTCTCACGTACACCTGGTTGGAATGACCAGACAAAATCTGGAAAAATAATTTAGGTAAGAATTGATCAGATCAGAGATTGATCAGAAAGAATTGATAATTGATCAGATCAGAAATTTCTGGAGCTCCGCCACAGCAGAAGCTATACTGAATATGACGAGATGAATCCAGAAAATTGAGCTTCTTGCCCTATTGGAAAACCATCCATGCTTAAAAGAGATTTTCATTACATGGACTTTGATTGTTTCTCCAATGACCAGAAGGGAAAAAAGCAAGCATGAATTTCCATTCCATCTTTTGAACAAATATCTGAACCAAATACATGGCATATGTAAATCCTGTCTGGAGATTTGTAAACTCCGACGGTAAATATTGTATGTAACAGGCAAATACAAAATGTTCCTCATGTTTCTGACCCAGATATGATTTATTGCTTAACTTAGCAAACTCAAATAGAATAGGTTAGATTTGAGCATGTCTTATGCCCTGAGGAGTCTGATCAGAGATATCTGGCCCTTGATCATGACATACGCACGATTTGAAAAGACCAGTGAACTAAGAGGCACCATAATGTTCATTTCATCCTGTGAAATCGTCAAAGCCTTTTAAACCAAGCATGCCATAGCTATCTTCATTTACAGTAAGTCAATGTAGTTTCTGTTGTATTTAAAGATGATTAAAGGTTATGTGCTGGCTTAAATAAAACTACTCACTTTTATCATTCTGTAAATGCTGTTCTCATTAATAAATTGATCTCTAGTTTAATTAATGTATAATATTTCTAATAGAGCGATTAGATGTAGCTTTTTATATTCGTTTTTAAGCCTTTCTATAGGGACAGGAGAGTTAAAATTAACCTGTACTACAATTAATTGCTATGCATATTTTTTAGTTTTGTGTTATTGTTTTTGTGCTGTACCTATACAAACAGTATAATCAATAAAAAATGTATAAAAAAAATAAAATAAAAAAACTGAAAAAAAGCATCAATAAATGTGTCATTATTGCGCTTGGTTATGTTAATAAAGTGTAAGTAAATTGTTGAAATATTGTTGAAGCATTTATTCATTTGCAAAATAGCATTTATTTATATGTTTTACTATTATTTATTTAACTAAAAAGCTTCACAGAAGAATCTTATCGAATAATTTAGGGAAACTGTGATTACAGGTCTATCAGCATCTATCAGTATCTATAGAGCCTCATGTGTGAAATTCTTGAATTGAATTTCACCTATTTCCGTCCATGAGCAGTGTTGAACACTCCTAGTAAACAGCCTGGTCTCATCTCTTTTGCCAGCAATCCTTCATTGTGTAATTTCAATCTGTCACTCCACTTTAATTATTTTTTTTTCTTTCTGGAGGACTGCTCACAATAAGATCCTGTTGAGGCTCGGCATGCATGGTTAGCCAGACACCGCATGCGATGGAAGCAGAGCAAAGTTATCTGCTGAGGCATTTCATAGGGCGAGACGATTTCTTGAGGGTTCCCCAAAGGCACTTTTTTGAAAAAGTTTCAAAAAGATGCTTTTCTCCTTAGTGTGAGGGAATTGATGGAATCTTTAAAGAAGATACTGCACATTATAGAGTAAACAAACATAGCCTAACAGAGTATCAAAAAGGCAAGTGGCTATTTTAAAAATATAGTTCACCCAAAAATGAAAATTCCTTCATCGTTTACTAATCCTCAATTCATTGCATGTCCTAAATATATGTATGTATGTATGTAATGATTGGTTGGTTGGTTGGTTGGTTGGTTGGTTGGTTGATTGATTGATTGATTGATTGATTGATTGATTGATTGATTGATTGATTGATTGATTAAAAATCAGTCAAATGTTGTTTTGCCCCCCCATTGACTTGCACTGTATGGACAAAGACACTTGAAACATACAGGTATGAAAAAACATGAGGGTGAGTTAATGAGGCCAGAACTGTCATTTTTGAGTGAACTATTCCTTTAACTTCCATTCCTAAAGATATGGTATCTATTGAGCTTTTTGATTTCTCCAATTCATATTTCAGAGTGGTCAGTAAGTATCATCCCCTTCATTTTAAGAAAATAATTGATATAATCAATGCTCATACCATGGTCTGTCTGAATACTCAATTCTGATTGACTGGAAGGTGTGCAATAAAACCGTTTAATGCACTGGTAGTTCCAAGTCAGTTTAATCTCCGTTCTATATTAATTCGCTGTTTTCATTGAAGCACATATGCATATGTCGTCACTTGCGCTGTTTTCATTGAAGCACAGTCACTCTGAGATCACGGAAACATCCAGAAGCACAGAATCTTTCACTCTGGTTCTTTGCCTTCACAATGTGCATTAAAATTGTTTAATGCACAGCTAGCTGTGGATTATTCCTCACATAGCCTATATAATTCATTCCACCCATTCACCCAATCAACATACAGCAAATTTAGAAAAGATTGAACCTTGATTAGAAAAAAAAATGAAAAAAATGAATTAATGGACATATAAAAGCCTGGTGTATCTTTTCCACTACAGTAATCTGCATTGTTGAACTGGCCTCCGCATTTAAGAAAAAAAAAAAAGAGTATCCATTCATTAAAATAGATCCAGTAATCAGAATCCCTGCATGGCTCGTTGACATGATTGCACAAGTGAGAAGACCATTTATCTGATTAGCATTGTTGTAAACATATTATGAATGGTCCATGTGTTTGTTTCTTTGCCGATGTGGGAAGAATGGTGATAATACAAGTTACTTGCGACAAAAGTATTCTATTATGTTAATTGAACAGCCCATTTTCTTTATCCATTTCCTGGAAATCAAAACAAATCAAGTGCCAGATGGATAATACAAGCAAGCACACTGGGATGCTAAAGTGAAGACTAGTCAGGAGATTTCATTTTCTTTTTACATTTTATTCCATAAATGAGCTACACAAAGCACCTTAGCAATATGTCATGCCACAATAACTCAAAACCATTATTCAGAACTTTATTTAGAAGGCAATTAATACACAGTGTGATTTGGCAGTGAGTTTGAATTATGAAAAAAGCATCACTAACAGGTGATGATTTCAACAGTCAGCCACCGAACTATCTGATATCAGCCTGCCCTAATTAAGGTATTATATATATATATACATATATATACTATTTGCAATACTATTTTATACATAATATAAATATATAGATTTTTAAATGCTTAAAAGGTGCAGTATGTAATTTTGACTAGTGGTTAAAAAGGGTACTGCAGTCCAAATTCAAAAGCGTGGTTTCCCCCACCGCCCCCTCCTCAGACTCACGTGGGTAGCCAAATTGAGGACACGCAACAGTAATGAGCGCAATTGACAATGGGAAACCGACAAGCCTTATGGCCCATTTACACCAATATAATGATAACGTCTCAGGTTACGTATGTAACCATAGTTCCCTGAGAACCAGGGAACGAGACTCTGCGTTTGCCAAGAACGCATTGGGGAACGTCACGTGACTCAGGTATCGAAAGCACTATCCAAAGACTCCAATTCCTATTGGCCGGCGACAGCCTATGGCGTCATACGGCGCGACCCGGAAGTATAAAAGGAGCGCCTGGAGAGACAGTCTCCATCTATCGTCTTGAGGGACTGTTCTGAAGGCAGGCAACCTGAAGCATGGCAAGGAAATGCAGAGTCTCGTTCCCTGGTTCTCAGGGAACTATGGTTACATACGTAACCTGAGACATTCCCTTTCGAAAAGGAACTCAACTCTGCGTTTGCCAAGAACGCATTGGGGAACGATATACCCACGCCGCCATGCTCGAGGGGAGTGCCTGCCAGTGATTGGCTGAGACAAAGGCCTCAAAGCAGTTCTCAAACTGCCCAGCAAACTCCCCCTCGGGTCACACCAGGCTGTCAGTGACAGCATTCGCTTTGGCCAACAGCCCAAGCTGAACTTCCAAAGGCTTCTACCTTTCTCTTTTAACAAATAGAGCCTAAAGAAATCGCTAAGGCGTCTGGAACCCATCTTTTAGAGAGAAAGTGGTCCCTTTAAGGGAATGTGGCCAAGGAACCAAAGGGAACCTCGGCCAGCCACTCTTGAGGGGAACGGGGTCACCCTCATTGCCACCAGGGAGGCCGACCTGGTCTTCTAGGGGAACAGACTTAGTTCAGGCCAACCCTGTCTGAACACAGAGCCTCTAAAACGCATTCTTTTGAAAAGATAGTAGGTAAGAGTGACTGCAGAAAGGCAGAAACCAGCTCAAACCCACGCGTAGAGACGGGCATCCTGGAGAGCAGAACTCAGCTGAGTGCTATGAACCCTCAAATCGAGGGGAGATAATCCGCTCAACCTAGGATCTACCCAGTGCTTAATTAATGCACTGAGGAGGCTGTGCGCTGAAAAAACCCTGAAAAGGGGAGCACAAACCAGCCTGGGGGCTGATTCTAAGGACGGGGCCTGCTCAAGGCCTAACCATCATAATCAGCTTAGGGAGCTAAGCACTATTACACACACAACCCCAAGGGGGAAGCGCAGAGCTCACCTAACAGGTAGACTATGCCAAGAGACAGACAACCTTCATAACAGCACAGAAAGCTGCACCATGCTCTAATAATAATCCACCCAACACAATCCCACGAGCAGTGTACTCAGTAAAAGCACCTTCTACTCTTTTAAACAAGAGGAGTACATCGTACGCCAACACATATTAAGGAAGGCCTGGAAGGCCTCTAACCTCAACAGACATGTGGCATCAGCTCGTGGCAGTGTTTAGGTCCCAAGCCTGGTAAACAACCCGCAAAAAAGGGGGTTGAATCTACCACTTGGGCCCCTGGCCAACGAAGTGTATAGACTAGTTCTCAGAGAGAAATACACCTAAACAAACACCCGTGCATTCAAAAAAGGCGGCCCACAGGCTTAGCACCCTTCAGGACACACGGCGTAAGTCTCGTGGCCGTTCCCAGGAGCACAAAGATCCAACCTAAGTGATAGGTGGCTCTTAGCTCGACTAGAATCACCGACTCAAAAAAGGCAACAATAGGTTAAACCAAACCTCGGTAAGGTTTCACTACTGACATCTCATCCTGAGCCGCACAGAAAAACACAATCTGTGCCAACATGTAAACCAAAGAGGGGGCCTGAAGGGGCCTGCCAATTCAATAACACGTGGCTTCAGCTCGTGAATTTCCAGGGAACCAAGCTAGAGGGAACCAGCTATAACCCATAAACTATGGGAAGCTAACTACTACCTGTGCTAGACTACACTCTCAACAGGCAAAGTACCCAATGTCTTTTTTTTCCAACATCCTGGTTCATGAATTAAACAGGATTCATGATTTAATAACATGAGAAGAATGAATCATTTAGAGGAGAGTCACAATGAGCTATGACCATACAGAGGTGTACAGACTAGTAGAGACTGTGTGACTGCAGGGCTCATGATCACACATTTGGACCCAGCCAGACTTTTTGCCCTGTTCCTGTGACACAGAAAAAAGCGCTCTAGATCCAACAGGTGATGCAATCAGTGACACCAAACCTCTCCTATCTGACAAAAGGGGGGGGGTCACCACACTTAAATAGAGGCCATATTTTCTTAAAAAAGGCCTACTATACATAAGCGGGCGCAAACCTGTGGCAGCAATAAGCTCACATACAAATGTATTTACTNAGTATTTTGAGTCTCTTTCACACTGGTAAGAAAAAAACCGCGATGTATCGCCGGCGTGACCGTCAGACCCCAGAGTGTTAAATAGTTTAAATAGACCTTGTCTTACCTTCCCATGGCTCGCAGACCAAAGATTCCTTACCACAAAGGAAGAATGATATCTCTGGTTCCGTAAGCCTAATGAACCTTTTCACTATCAAGCCAGAAGGCGGGCCTTCAGAAAAAATTTCATCATAGGCCGGCCACCGGTCCTGACTGTTCAAAGGTATTATCCCGAACGTGCACAGATTAAAACGTATCCGGGAGGACAAAGAGAAGGGGCGAAGGAAAAAATAAAAAATGTCCTCCGCCAAGAGAGGAGATCAATCAGCGGTACTCTTCGCGCCGGCGATTGATCACCTCTCTTAGATCCCATCTCCTTCTCTTTGCATCCCGCCGCTTCTGCGACTTGCTCCGTAGTGGAGGAGGCGCTCGAGCGGCGACACTGGATCTCTGGTCCTGCCTCTGAACCTCGGCTCGAGGTGAGCCAGAGCCTCCCGGCTGTCTGGGCCCAGAATCGGACCTGAGCGGTATGCATTTCTTAAATGCCGCTGAGCGCGGCCTCGCCTCCCTGAACTTTCCGACTACCGCCTCAACGGAACCGCCGAAAAGTTCAGATGGCGAGACCGGGGCATCGAGGAGAGAGCCCTTTTCTTTCTCCCCAATGTCCGCCGTGTTTAACCACAGATGCCTCTCCGTGGCCACCATAGCCGCCAACGATCTGCCAATCGAGGCGGCCGTCTGCTTGGTGGCCCGGAGAGCGAGATCCGTGGTCTGGCGCAACTCAGCCACCGCATCAGGGGACAAACCCTGTCCCTGATCCAGGTCCCTCAGCAGGTCAGCCTGGTACGCTTGCAACACTGCCATCGTGTGCAAAGCTGCACCAGCCTGGCCTGCAGCAGCATATGCTCTGCCGTTCAGACGAGAAGTCATCTTAAGGGGTCTGGACGGCAGAACCGGTGCTTTAAGTGTCGGTGCACTACCCGTGGCGAGATAGTTTGCGAACGTCTCGTCAATGGGTGGCATCGACACATACCCATGCTGGCCTAATCCCTCCACATCAGCGAAATTCCCCCGCTGATGTAGATGTATTCTGGCCGAGTATGGGTTCTTCCATGCCTTCCTGACCTCAGTATGCAGGTCCGGAAGAAATGGAAGGCTCACCGGAGTTACGGGGTTGTGGTCAGAAAGAAACCGTTCGTCCAGTCTGCCGCGAACGGGCTCTTTCCCCACGTGCTCCCACGGCAGCTGCAGCCTGCCGGCGGCGCGCTCCATAACCTCCAGTAACTCAACATATGCTGGACAGGGAAGCTTGGAAGAAAAAGAAGCAGCCTCGGCCCCTTCTTCCTCTTCCATAGCCATCTCCATAGCCATCTCGGGGGCTTTCAGCCAGAAGAGCACCCGCCCCTGGATCTGATGATGTCAAAGAGAGGACATCATCATCATCCAGGAGCTCGTCCCCGCCAGCCTCCGCCTGAGGTTGAGAGACCGTAACACCCCTGCTAAACTTGGCGGCGAGCTCCACCTGTGAACCCCACGAATGCAGTCGCCGCTCTGCCTCAGCGCGAGCGGGACCAGATCCACCGGGCACAGGTGCTGACATCTCTCCCCTCGAGAAGAGAGCCAGGCGGGAACGGAGCGTTTTCATGGGAAAATGCTCACAACATTCACAGCCAGCGTCCTCAAACGCTGCCTGTGCATGCTCTTCTCCCAGACAAAATACACATAGGGTGTGAGGATCCTCCGGAGTCAGAAACCTCGGGCAAGGATCCGCACACTTCCTAAAACGCTTACCTTTGTCCTCAGACATGTTTCAGCAACTCAAGATAAGCTTACTTGGAGAAATACCGACAGTGCAGTGACACAAACAGTCCCGAAAGACGAAGAGATGGAGACTGTCTCTCCAGGCGCTCCTTTTATACTTCCGGGTCGCGCCGTATGACGTCATAGGCTGTCGCCGGCCAATAGGAATTGGAGTCTTTGGATAGTGCTTTCGACACCTGAATCACGTGACGTTCCCCAATGCGTTCTTGGCAAACGCAGAGTTGAGTTCCCTTTCGAAAGGGAACTATATTAGCGTCCACACCAGCGGACAATAACATTCTGTTTATTATAAGTACACACTGAGTTTTGTCGTCTACTGCTTTAAATGCTCAAGCTCTGTAAAGGGATAGTTCACCCAAAAATTTAAATTCTGTAATTACTTACTCCCCCTCAATATAAGTATACATTTATTTGTTCTGCTGTACACAAAAGAAGATATTTGGAAGAATGTTTGTAACCAAGCAGATCTCACTCCCCATTTACTTCCAGAGAAGGATAAAAAATACTATGGTAGTCAATGGGGGGCGAGATCTGCTTGTTTACAATCATTCTTCCAAATATCTTCCTTTGTGTTCAGCAGAACAAAGAAATTTATACAGGTTTGAAACAACTTGAGGGGGAGTAAATGATGACAGAATTTTCATTTTTTGCTGAACTAAAGCAGGATGGATTCATTGTTTTATTATTGTTTTATTATTTTAGGATCGAGTCATTGTTTTATTGTTCATCAGCTGGAAAAAATCCCTCTAAAAATTATTCCAATAATATCGTTCCTCTGTGCCATTGTTATAGTTGTGGTGTTCCGATATTCTTTTATATTTAGAATTTTTTTTAGAACTATATCTTTATCGTTATAGTTATCGCTCTTGGTTGTGAACAGGCCTTTACACTGTAAGTTGATGAGTTGATTTATCCATGCTTAATATATCTCAAATGGATGCTGAGGCTTTTTAGGTTGGGTAGAATCTGCAATCTCTGACCCAGTTCGTTTTCTTGCATCCATGGCTGTAATGAGCTCTGTTTTCCACCAAATTTGTTTTCCAACACAGAGGTGTCAAAATACTATTGGGTACATTGGCAGTGGGTGGGACTGCACAGACCAAAACAAAAAAAGACATTCCGACACGGAATGCACATTTCGAAATAGAAAAATTGGCTGTAGCAATTTTTTTCAGAGAAAGGAGTATGTGAACTTAGAATGTTTCCTAAATATCTGTAAACATATTATAGTATTTTTATGCTTTAGTAAAGTCAAAAAATTACATATAGCACGTTTAAAGGGTTAGTTCACCCAAAAATTTCATTTCTGTCATTAAAGGGTTAGTTCACCCAAAAATTTAATTTCTGTCATTAAAGGGATAGTTCACCCAAAAATGAAAATTCTGTCATCATTTACTCACTCTCAAGTTGTTCCAAACATGTATGAATTTCTTTCTTCTGCTTAACACAAAAAGAAGATATTTTGAAGAACGTTTGTAACCAAACAAATGATGGACCCCATTGACTTCCATACTATTTTTTTTTTTCTTATCTCCCATAGAAAGCAACGAAATGACCAGTGGTTCAACTTCAATGTTATGGAGTGACAAGAATACTTTTTGTGCGAAAAAAACAAATTTAAAATTTTTTCAACAGATTCTTCTCTACACTGTCAGTTGATTGGATTGTGAGATGTGGGTGTTGCACTTAAAAATGAATGCAGCTTGCAGCCGATGGAAGCGGGTTTTAAGCGGACTAAATGATTGTCATACCTCAACAGAGAGTTGTCATATAATTTTCAGAAGATCGAGTAATGGCATTTTGATTAAAAATAAAACAATGAAACATATAGATGGATTAATTGTTCAAATGTATTTACATAATAGATTTTATCGTTTAAGTTTAGGCTTATGACAGAATACTTGAAAAACAAGTTGAATACGCCACCTGAAATAACACCCAGTGACATGCTCACCATCACTCTTGTATATGTTTTTCCACCTTCAGGAAAACAGGTGCAAAAGAACAGGTGGATTGGTGGCATTGCATGAAAACTACAGCAAAACGTGCAGATGCGTTGTGTCAATGCTTTGTGTTGCAATGGCATCTGTTGCAGCTATGCACAATGGAACATCTGGTTCACAGACTACAACTCTATTTCATCCTCACCCTGACATGAATGCAGAAGCAGGTGGTAGATGAGCATGGAGGTGACTTGGACCCCATTTCCAAATGTCCCTTCTGGGCATTCACTGACTTCACATCATTTGAACCCCTTTCCTAAAGTCAGAAATGAGGTCTCCTTGACATTTGCAAAGAGGCTTGCGAACACCAGACACCCCCCCTTGGCGCATAATTTAACATTACAAGAATGTGAAGGACCGAAATAACTATGCTACACCACTGGCCCACCAGCGTTTGTGCCAGAAGAATTTTTTTTTTTGTGATTTGAGGACTATGAGAGAGTGGGAGCCAAATCAAGCCCTATGAAGTTGACTACCATATCAACATGATGAAAAAGTGTCTCGGTCCCTGAATTCTCCATAGGGGGCTGTAAGGACAAGCTCCAGAGATTGTGTCTCTCTGATAGAAAATGAAAAGGCAAATGGTCCAATTCAGCAGTGTCTTCTTTGAGACGCCTGGACAGTTGCAATCTAATGTACGAGACAGTCAACAAGCAATCTCATCTCTTCTCAAGAACCATTTATTGTGGCTCCATTGAACATATGGTTATGACATCAGGACCACGGACAGTGACCAAACAAGTGCTTATGATGGGACAAAGGGGATGCAGTTAATAACAGTTTGAGCCTTGAAAAGCACCACAGTTTAAACACAAATATAAATGTTAACATTAAGGTGTATAACAACCCATCCCTCTGGAATTCATGATATGTTATTATCCCAAAATGGGACAATGGTGCACCTGACCCTGTAAAGCAATATCATATTACTTGGACAAAATATGCAGAACAATCATCATATCAGACGCCTCCCACGAGATCAAGAGTTCCATATCATTACAAGTCCCCTGCCATGTTTAACAGCAGACAACAGACAGATTGTGTTGGGAGCCTGTGGCTTTCTTTAAACATTAACAACATGCATGTGGACGTTGAAAATAGAGTGGCTAATGACTCATCAGATCCTGTTGCTTTTTTTGTTTGTTTGTTTTTTACTTTGTGCATTAAATTGATTGCAAAAAATGGCAGATTTTTTAAAAAGCTGACAATAATTTTTTTTGCCCCATTTTTTTTAAATTTATTATATTAATGATGTATTTTTGAGTTTTATTTATTGTATATTTATTTGAAATTAATCTATTTTCAGGGTTCTAAATAATCCCTCAAATAATCAGATATGGCCAAAGCTTTAACAGAGCCATTTAAGCAACAATTAAGAGCCAGTGTGCATATTTTTAAATAAAAATAATATTTGCAAATATTTCATATGTATACGTATATCTACAGAATCGCTCTCTCTGAAAATGAATGACTTTAGGTCACTTTGCCACTACAAATTTCTGTCAGTGAAGTGTGTGAGTGTGAATTTAAACTAAGAAGGTGTACTTGCAAAAAATGACCACATATGGGCAGTTATCATGCACAAAAAGGTCTGAAGGGAATAAAAAAAGAAGAGAAATTCGATGAAATCTAAGGTCTTTGCCAGTTAAACGAGGCATGGAGTCACAGAGAATCAGGTGTCCCAGTTGAGTCACTTCCTGTAAAGGGAGAAATGCCTTGTGGGAGTTTTTTGCTCACCTCACACAGACTCAGTGGTGTTCCTTTTGTACATTCTTTCATTGATTGGTAACAGCCCTCACGCAGTGCAGATGAATCATCTCTGTTTGTTGTGTCTCTATGGCTGCTGTCCAGGGAAAAACTGACACATCCACACTGTTATCGCACTGGGTGTGCAGTTTTTGGTGCATGATCATGCTGCATGCTGTAAATCAATTCTGACCTAAAGTTAAATTGATTATTTTTGTCAGTATTTTGTCTGGATTACTCAATTTCTCATTGCTGATCTTTGAACTGGACTATTGTCATTATCAAACTCCTGTTGTCTGTGAGCTTGCCGCCAGGCTGCTGCGAGCCCTCTACCTGTTAAGGCTGATTTATACTTCTGCGTCGAGCGTACGCCGTAACTACGGCGTAGGCTGTTTGTACCAGGGTCTGGCTAACGTGGTTTTTGCCTGTGATCGGCTCGCATTTGTTCAGTACTAACATGCCTCGGGCAAAACTTTTTCTTTTTTCTTCTCTTATCTGCCTAATTTTTTTCACTTCCATAACGGCTATTGGATATTTACCATCGCAGCTAAGGGCCTTGAATTGCCACCCGCGTCTCGATTCTGTGACGTATGAATGCTGCCGGAGTCTAGCTGTGCATTCACGCCGCCGCTGGCGAGAGCGTCAACATTCGCCTTGGCTGCCCTGCCAACAACGCTGTACTGTGCGTTCAAACCGCCGCTGGCGGGAGGGTCAAAGTAAATGACAAGTTGTGGCAACCAATCGGAATCCTCTCAAGCGAGGACCTCTACATTCCGACTGGTTGCAGCAGAACCGCGTCATAGCTCATTACCATAAAGTTGTCCTTACTTCAACTCTCCTCGATGCTCTCACCGTCCAAGACGCGCCTTGCCGCTCTCGCCGGAGCTCGCCGCCGGCTCTCATTGAAAATGAATGACTTCCTGTCACTTTGACGCTCTCGCCAGCGGCGGTGTGAACACACGGTAGGGATTCTCCGACGCCCTCGATACATACACCGCTCACGGCGTGTCTTCAGGTGTACCTTTTGCTCTTAGCCTGATACCCTTCTGTGCATCTGGACTAATCATAGATTGTCGTCCATGCCCAGACAAGTACCCGCCGGCAATACTATACATCGCTCTTTAATTTATCTCACTGATGCCAGCAACGTACCGCTAACTTGAATTCCCTGGATCGCCATTTTGCGCTTCTGAACTGTCGAACAATATCGGACAAAGCCCCTTATCTCAATGAAATTATCATTGACAATAAGCTTGACATTTTTCTTCTCGCTGAAACTTGGCAAGTTTCGGATGATTTTCTGTAGTTGAATCCTCTTGCACCTGAGGGATATAAGTATCTGTCCAGACCTCGTCTGCATGGTATAGGGGGTGGTCTCGCTGTCATTTACCGGGACAATCTCCGAGTCACGCAACTTAATTTTCATGATACCAATTCATTTGAATATATGGTATTGAAGGCTGACTCTCTTATAATTATCTTGCTCTATCGTCCTCCTAAAGCCCTGTCCAACTTTTTTTCTGAACTCAGTGAACTGTTAACCCTTGCCTGTTCATTGTCATTTCCCATTCTGCTGCTTGGTGACTTCAATATTCATGTCGATACTGTTTGCTCTAACACCAATCAATTAATGTCTGTTTTTGAATGTTTTAATCTGACTCGGTATGTTCATTTTCCTACTCAAACTCGTGGTCATATCCTTGATCTGATATGTACATCAAGGGTTGATATCTGTAAACTTCTTGATTTTAGCTTAAGTCTGCCTATGCATAAGAAATGCCTTAAAACTATTATTTCATACCACAATCTGAAAGCTATTGATACTGCATCATTCTGTAGCTCTATTGTTTCTTTGAACCTTTCAGATGTCTTTGATATTTCTTCTCCCTCCATGATATTATCTAACTATCACTCCATAATTTCTGAAATCTTACAGTAGCATGCTCCTATTAAGACCAGAAGTGTTCCTTCTTCCCACTCTTCTCCTTGGTATAGCCCTGAGCTCCGTATTCTCAAGGCTACTGGTAGACGGCTTGAGCGTCTCTACAGAAAAACTGATCTTACTGTACATTATTTAGCCTTTCTTGATCATCTCAAAATATACAAATCTGCTCTCATCTCAGCCTGCTCTAGTTTTGTCTCTGCCACAATTAATAAATCAAGTAGCAGGCCAAAAGCATTATTCAATACAATAAATAAGCTTACTAAATCTCCAACTCAAGACTCCATAGCTTCTAATGAGCTTTGCTGTTCTTTTATGGATTATTAGCTCAACTATCCACCAAATCTATCCAGTCAAACTCTGTCTTGTTTTTCTTTGACAACCCCATCTTCTGTCTCTAAGTTAATCTTGAAATCCAACTCTTCTTCCTGTCAACTTGATCCTGCTCCTACTTCTCTCCTGAAACTTTGCCATTCTTCCATCTCTGCACCTATCTCTCACTTCATCAATACATCTCTTACCTCTGCTCCATTTCCTCTGCCACTCAAAACTGCTGCAGTTAGCCCTGTTCTCAAGAAACCCAACCAAGACCCCTCTGTTCTATCTAATTATTGTCCTATTTCAAATTTACCCTTCATAGCTAAATTACTGGAAAGCACTGTTGCCTCCCAACTCCAGTCTTTTCTAGTTGAAAATAATCTCTTTGATCCCTTTCAATCTGGTTTTTGCCCCCTCCATAGTACTGAAACTGCACTTATAAAGGTAGTGAATGATCTACTGCTTTCTGGTGACTGGTTCTCTGTCTATACTTCTGCTACTTGACCTCAGCTCTGCCTTCGATACCATCTCCCATGAATTACTTGTTTCTTGTCTCTCTGATTTGGGTATTTCTGGTCCTGCTCTTTCTTGGTTTTCTTCCTATCTCTCTGACAGACAATTTTACATCTCAGTTAAGGACTTTCAATCACCTACTGTCCCCCTGAAGCGAGGTGTTCCCCAGGGATCCGTTCTCGGGCCTTTATTATTCATAATTTACATCATACCACTTGGTCAGATTTGACAACGTCATGGTCTCAACTATCATTTTTACGCTGATGACATTCAATTATACTCAATCTGCACACCTACTCTACCTCCCCAAACAGACAAAATCTCTGCTTGTGTGAAAGACATAAAAGATTGGCTTAATTCAAATTTTCTGAAACTCAACATGGACAAAACTGAGATTATTTTCATTGGAACTCCCTCACTTACCAGCAATATTTCTACCAATTTCACCTGTGAAATTGCTGGTTCTCACATCTAAACATCCAATACTGTTAAAAATGTAGGTGTAATCATTGACTCCACCCTTTCCTTTTCAGTCTCATATTACCTCTATTACCAAATCTGCATTCTTTTATCTATGTCGCATTGCCCACCTCCGTCCCTTCATCAGTACCAAAGACGCTGAAACTGTCATCCATGCATTTGTCTCATCACGCCTTGATTACTGTAATGCCCTTTTCATTGGTCTACCTGCCAGCTCCATTTCCAGATTACAATACATTCAAAACTCTGCTGCTAGAATACTCACCCATACCAAGCGTTCTGCTCACATCACCCCAATTTTGTATGATCTCCACTGGCTTCCAGTTGCCTACCGTATTAAATTCAAAATTCTCCTGCTCAGTTTTAAATCTTTGCATGGCTTGGCTCCCCCTTATCTTTGTAATATGCTCGTCCCCTACACTCCGACTCGCTCACTACGTTCCTCTGACTCTGGCCTTCTCGGCATCGCCTCTCTTCAATGGGGGGCAGATCATTCAGTACTATCGCACCCAAACTCTGGAATTCTCTCCCCCGCTCACTCTGTTGTGTTAATAATATCTCTGAATTTAAATCATTACTCAAAACTCACCTGTTTTCTGAATATTATACCTCCTGATTTGATTAATTGATTGCTCTGCATTATTACTAATATTTCTCTGAATGTTACGTCTCTTAAGTCCTGTTTTGTATTTTTGTACTTGACTCTTTTTCTGTATACTTCCCTGTCCATTATTGTTTCTCATCATTGTCTACTCGTATTATCGCTTCCTTGTTAATTGTACACTGTAAAGCGTCCTTGAGCTCTGGAAAGGCGCTATATAAATAAAACATATTATTATTATTATACTGTATATTATTAATGGGTTTTGTTGGTGTTTACTGAAATGGTTTCTTCAGCAAGCTATAAATCTGGCATATATATATAAAATATCTATATATATATATATGTTCGTTGTTTGTATATTTGTCTGATTTTAATAAAAAAAAAAATAATAAAAAAAACAGGTTCTGTGCATGACCTCAAGAATTGCTTTGCACTACTCCTTCTGACCTCCAGAGGACAGAGTTGTCATCTTCATACTCTTTCATACTCGAGTTGTACGATTGCATATCCATTTTTGTTGTTTCCATGGTCGTCTTCTGATGTTTTATTGGAATTTTCTAAATTCTTTGTGTAGTTCTTTAAAGCAACAGTCCAACTGATGGTGTTGGGCGCAAACAACGCATTCACACATGCACATAAAAACAGCTTTATGTCGTGTAATGTGCGCACGATGGTAGCGTTGCAGCAAAACATTGTGTTGTGTGTTTTATCGCAACATATTTGTACATATAATTAAAGGCAATTATGACACATATCAGTCATCATAGGAAACTAACACTAAGACAAACATAAGAATATTAACAGAAAAAAAATATCAGGCCTATAGGTGTCATGATCCCAGCCTGTGTTCCCCTGTCTTGTTTGGGGACTTTTGTGTTTTCTTCCTGTTTCTAGTGCCATGTTGTAGTTGCTTTGTAATCCTATTGTTTCATTGGTCCCCTTGATTGCATTCCCAAGTGTGTCTTCTTACCTTGTTATCTTGTTAACATCTCTGTGTATAAATAGCCAAATGTTTTAGTCAGTCTTTGTCAGTTGTTGTTTCTGTGAGGATGTAGTGTATGTTTTTCCTTGTTTTCCTTGTGTTTTGGTGTTGTTGTTTATGTTTGGATAACCTCTTGTTTTATTAAAATACTGCTTGCGTTTGGATCCAGCCTCTCCTCATCCCTGCATTGGCTACATTACAGAACGACTGATCAAACATGGATTCAGCAGCAGAAATCATGCTCTGCATTTAGTGTGCATTAACAATGGCTCTGCATTTACTGTGGGAGTTGCGGAGGAACGCAGCTCTCCCACAGTAGCCCTCACTCCAGAGCCTTGTCCCATCATGGCCGCCACTCCAGAATCTCCAGCCGTCATGGCCGCCACACCAGAGTCTTCAGCCAACATGGCCACCAAGCCAGAGTCTTCAGCCGTCATGGCCACCAAGCCAGAGTCTTCAGCCGTCATGGCCGCCACGCCAGAGACTTCAGCCAACATGGTCACCACACCTGGTTCTTCAGCCACTGTGGATGCCACACCAGTGTTCCCAGTTTTCATGAATGTCACATTTTAAGACATCCAGGCATTTCAAGGCTGATCTCCAACTGCGGACCCACAGCTGATCTCGGCAAGAGCAGCTGGTATTCCAAGGCCTGCACCCTTAAACCTGTCTACTGCAGCGCTGCCAGTTTCTGAGGCTGTGCTGCTATCCTCAGTACTGCCTGTTACAGCAGTGGCCATTTTGTGTGTTTGGGCCCATGAGTTAGCTCCAGAAACCAGTCCAGCTGATGAGACTGCTCCAGAGGCCGCTTCAGCCCATGAGTCCGCTCCAGAGCCCACTCCTGTCCCAGAGTTTTCTGTCTGCCCTGATGCAACCATAGAGGTCACTTCTGAACTACCTGTTTGCCCCGACACGACCACAGAGGTCGTTCCTGATCTGCCTGTCTGCATCAACATGACCACAGATGTCATTCTTGAGCTGCCTGTATGCCCTGACACAACCACAGAGGTCCTTAATGAACTTCTTGTCTGCCCAGAAATGACCTCAGAGACCAACCTAGAACACCCTGCCAGCCATGGTGGTCTTCAGCGCCTCCTGCTTTGCCCTGGTGGTCTGCGCTGTTATGGTGGTCGTCTGCTCTGCCATGGGGGTCTTCAGTCCCGTCTACACTCTTGTGGGGGTCTTCTGCTCTGCTATGGGGGTCTTTAGTACCATATACACTGCTGAGGTGGTCTTTGATTGAGCCTGCTCTGCCCTGGCCGCCCATTCAGCCTGCTTTGCCCAGGCCTTATGCTCCGCCTCAATCTCCAGACCCGCTTCCACCTCACAGACCTGGTCTCCATCCCTCCCCCTGATCCACCTCCGCTCCACCTCCCTCCTGGACCTATTGTTTCATTGGTCCCCTTGATTGTATTCCCAGGTGTGTCTTCTTACCTTGTTAGCATCTCTGTGTATAAATAGCCCAGTGTTTTAGTCAGTCTTTGTCAGTTGTAGTCTTTGTCAGTTGTTGTCTCTGTGAGGATGTAGTGTATGGTTTGCCTTGTTTTACTCTATATTAT
The DNA here is from genome assembly GCA_003731715.1 of Anabarilius grahami. Lineage (NCBI taxonomy): Eukaryota > Metazoa > Chordata > Actinopteri > Cypriniformes > Xenocyprididae > Anabarilius > Anabarilius grahami. The sequence goes on from RJVU01071404.1 coordinate 1,401,650, forward strand.
GTTTTAAGAGCAGAATATTTTAAATTCAACATCATTGCTATAGAAAAACAATCTTTTCTTGCATTTCAATGCTTGCATTCTTTTTAACAAAGAAATGCCAAATCACACCAAAATAATTGTGTATAGATAATTGGACATCAGTATGTGGACGTCAAATGGATGTCAAGTTTTTTTTGACATCAGTGTGTGGATGTCAATTTGACGTTAAAAAAATTGATGTCAATTTGATGGTTCTTTTTTCGACATCAATTGCACATCAGTGTGTGGACATCAAATTGACAAAAAAATTGATGTCAATTTGATGGGTTTTTTTCGACATCAATTGGACATCAGTGTGTGGACGTCAAATGGATGTCAATTAGATTTTTTTTTTAACGTCAATTGGACATCTGTGAATGGATATCAACAATGTCCAACAGCATTTTTGAAAATCTACTCACCCCACCTTTAAAGCAACTTGTACACCTTAACAGTTTTGTATTATTAGAATGGCAGTGGCTAAATGCATTGCATATTGTACTAGGCAGATGTGTATTTCCGTGCGTGTTTTTTATTGTGGCGACTTGCTTGTTGACTTTATCCTGCTGGTGTGGCTTACATGGAAGAAATAGTGAGGATTACTGATCTAAGTGGTTATCCATGCTTGTTTAGAGAGCTTTAATTATTTTGTAATTAATTTTTGGTGGCTGAAAATCTTGTAATTAATGCTGTAGTTTATGATGTCTTAAAATGAGTGATACAAGTTGTTCCATGCTGTACAGCAGTCAAATCCAGAATCGTCTGAGGCTGACATCATCAAATACATGAACTATCTCCAATCAGCTCCTGGCAGATATGGGGGTATGGGATGCCAGAAGGGCCAGACAGCCATTGATCTTTGTTCTCAATCAGAAAAGGTGCATTATTGTTTTTATTTACATTTGTATTATTGATTTGAAGTTTGCTGAATAAAAGTTCTGTCATGACAACTCTCTGAGTGTTTGGCAGGGTAATGGGTATGACAATGTTGATATGTTTGGTCTTGGCGGAATACATCCGCTACGCTGCTGTTGATTATTGCTGCTGCTGCTGCAGAGCAAGTACGGGATTTGCTACTGCCAATACATGAAAGACACACTGCTGTAAGCAATTAAGACATGCTGCTGCTGTACAATATAACATACATGAATTACCTGTAGCAGATCTATACACGTGGAGGGTTTCTGAAAGCGTGCTGCACTGCTAAGGCAAATGCTATTTGTGTATTTGAAGACTGAGCATGCAAGCTCATTGGCTACTTATACAGCAGGAACCAATCATCTGTGTCCTATAGATAATGATGTGATTACGAGCAGTTGAGGTAAGGACCTATTAGCCTGTGCATTTAGAGTTTCATGACAGAACTTTGTATTTTTCTTTCATTGCATTGCGTCGTTATTTTGGTGGTCGAAAGAATATCAGTGTGTGGATGTCAAATGGACATCAAATTTTTGACGTCAGTTTGATTAGCATTTTTGACCTGTTTTTTGACGTCAATTTGATATTTTCAACATAAGTTGGACATCAGTGTGTGGATGTCAAATGGACGTAAATTTTTTGATGTCAGTTTGACTTTTTTTCAACATCGATTGGACATAACTGTGTGGACATCAAATGGATGTCAAGTTTCTGATGCCAATTTGACGGGGGGGTTTTTTCTACATCAATTGGACATCAGTGTGTGGACATCAAATTGACGTCAAATTTATGTTTTTTTCAACAAATACAATTATAATTTTTCACTCCTGTCTTTCCAAAACCTGATTTTACAGAAATCAAATGGAGGACTGAAGCATACTTTCAAATAAGAATCTATTTCTACCTGATTAATTCTTAAAATTGCTTTTGTGTTTGTGCTTTTTGACTAGTTTAGAATAAAAAGTAAAAAAAGTTGATTTTACCAAATGAAGCCCATAGGTGGCCTGACCAAACATTTTTTCACAGTATGAAGTCCCCTTTTCTTTTTGTGTAATTTGTAAGTTAAATTCAGGTCAAGACACCTGTAATTGATCATTAGCTCCTGGTTCTGCCTTTCAGGAACTTGTAACAGTCTGCCAACAGTACTTGTGGGTTTTTCTGTGAATAAGAATATGATATAAATTGGTCAGGGATCAACTGAGTGCATCAATTAAATTCTGCCAGCTCATTTAACTTAATTTAGAAGGTTTTGAACTATGCTGTGCTGCACAGAGCATTTCCATTTTATCTTGCTCTTCTCTTTTTACCACTGCAGTAGATTATGCTCTCATAGAGATACTGTTTGATAGAGATGGAAATGCTGTGATAAGGTTTATCCACTCAATATTACCCTGACCATTTCCAGAGCCTATGAAATTGATCTTCACAGATTAACCAGTAACCAATACAAAATATAATTCTTGCGGTTCATAACAGTTTCCTATGTTAAATCTTGGTGGCTAGAAGATGTTTTGGTGAGCAGCGGTAAACTCGCATCATTTTAGTGTGGGAACATTCCATGGCAAATGGAACAAGTGGGAAAAGATATACACTGCAAGTGTTATCAGAGGGGGTTAGGGATTAGTCTCATTTGAGTTACACCGGATTTAGTAAAAATCCGTGCACACATGACTGACGCTGAACTATTCTTAAAAGTACTCCATCTAGTCCTTCGAGTGCCTCAAGATGAGTGTAGATCAGTGGTTCAGAAACTACACCTCATCTGCTACAAGGAATCACAAACATATTGAGTCCAGAGGGCATTTCAGTTTACATTGCTCAGCTCACCCTATTTCAACTTGAGTAACAGCAGAGGCAATTATTTCTTCTCAAATCAGTTTTTCGACAGGAATGTCAATTGATGAGGACTGGAAGCTCATATTTGTCATTTTAAAAGCCTTTGAACACATTTATTTCCATGAATCACAGTTTGGCAATTACAATACTTGTACTAGAGTCATCATATCTAACAAAAAATATAACTGGCAGTACAGAGCTTTAAACTAAACACATTAAACAAAAAAAAAGTTAAGAATCACAGTAAACACTATAATTAATAACCATTCTATCATGTGCAAGATAAGACAACATCATTATCGAAAAAGTTATTGTAAAAGTCTGTTATGTCCAACATAACAGACAGCTTTATCCCACATTTTTTTAATCCTTCACTAAAAATATGAATGTTTGTAAACAGTATAGTCATTTAATCTAGGGAAAATGCCAATAGATGCTTGTTTATACAAGAAAACAGTAGCTGAAACATTCATTTAAAAGGCTAATTTGTTACAAGCTATCAATAAAGCATACCAATATATGAGCATTTAATTATTTGAATAATAATCATACAATCATTTTTTTTATTTAAATGAAAATCTAGTTAAATATAATGCCATTTTAGTTAATACATGTAAGAACCTGCACAAACATTTTCCACAAGTACAGAGTGTTATATTTACACAACACATAGTAAAGTAAAATATCCTTGTGTTAAATTCTTATTATAGGAACGGCTCACATAAAGCCGCAATGTCAGACCTCAAACAGATCATTAATGTACAGCACAATTAGGCATATTTGTAAATGTCTTTAACCTATACGCTGTAATGAACAAAAGACATGACAAACTATACAGTTGCTGAATGCATTTCATTAAAGACATATGGAGTATTTTTAACATAAAAACATACAAGAATTTTAGAAACACACTGATAAGGCAAGAAGGACATGCTCCGATGCTTTTGACACATTCACCATTGTTCACTCAGACCGCTGGGAGCTGATAATGGCCTGATCATTCAATCAGTGTTATTGTTTAGAGATACTAGGAATGTACGACACTGTCAAAATATGTCCATGATGTTTTCTACATTCATGGTTAATACTTTCAAATGGTCTCAGCACATTCACTAGGCAGGTGAATTGTCGTATTTACAAGAACATCAGTTAAAGGCTTGTCTAAATCAGCATCGCAGCTACGCACATATTGTATAATATACTGATATGCAATATACTGAACATCAACAAAATTAACACTGAAACAAAGGCAAGAAGAGAAGATTAGAAACAGTCAAGGAAAGTAATTTAAAGCGCATGTGCAAGTGTTTGAAAGCTGATATGAGACAAGAAATCAGGCCACAAAATGCCAGACATGCTTTGTTCAAAGAACATCAATAGACAAGTTTGGTGTTCTTTGATATTGTCTCTTTGTCTGTGTGAGACTCATTAACCTATATTATTACACAAGTTATATGTCCATAAATGTAAAATCTTGATTAATCATTAAATTGATGGTTCTTTCAATTATTATATATATACAGTGAAACATACACTACTATTCAAAAGTTTGGGGTTCACCAAGGCTGCATTTATTTGAGTAAAAATACAGTAAAAACAGTAATGCTGTACAATATTATTATAATTTAAAATAACTGTTTTAAAAAGGTCTTATATTTTAAATTTAATTTATTCCTATGATTTCGAAGCTAAATTTTCAGCATCATTGCTCCAGTCTTCAGTGTCACATGATCCTTCAGAAATCATTCTAATATGCTGATCTGCTGCTCAAGAAACATTTATTATTATCATCAATGTTGAAAACAGTTTCCACAAATATATTAAGCAAGCACAACTGTGAAGATTTTTTTTTAATTATTTTATGAATAGGAATTTCTTTGATGAAAGAGAAAAAATAGAAAGGACAGCATTTATTTTGTAACATTATAATACAGTTCATTGTTTATTCATATTAGTTCACAGTGCGCTAATGCTAATGATAACAAATTCAATTTGATTTTATTAATGCATTAGTAAATGTTAAAGATTAATAAATGCTGTAGAAGCATTGTTCATTCTTAGTTTATATTAACTAAAGTAGCTAACTAATGTAACCTTATTGTAAAGCGTTACCAAAAAAATCTTAACCGAGCCTCAACTTTTGAACAGTAGTGTATAGACTCATCTAGGCTTTTAATGATATTTTATAAAATTTCTAATCAATTCTTAATCTTAGGTGTTCTGGGGAGTCATTCGGGATATTTACAGGGATTTACATAGGCCTACTTTTTTCTGTAAATAAATTATTTTATTAGTTTTCATAATGGCATACATTCATTACGGCCACATTTATCGAACACAATTTCACCACAAGTGTCACAAAAATGCACAATAAAAACAAACATATTTAAAGACAGCTATTTTAAAAACAAATCACAATATTATGATGAATATATGCAGTATGCATGTATTAATGCATGTGTGTCTGAGAGCGCACACATGCACAAACAGTTATAAGAGGTCATGTTTATCTGAAGAGCCACAGCTGGCTTTCCTCACCTGGAAAAAATCCATTACACTTGCAATTCATGGTGCAGTGAGGGTGAGCATACCAAGGCCTGCAAACATGTTTTCCAAGGAACAACTAAAGAGTTCAAGTTTGCTGCCAGCACTCCTTGGGCTTAACTGATCAATGCCTGAGGCTAGACCAGCTATATAGATCTTGTCTTGTGTTTATTAGCGCTGGATTACTGCACAATTGCTTCTAAATGAAGTAAATTGAGGAATACTCTCTTCATTGAGGAAAATATATCCTCTGCTGAAGAACCATCCACTGGGAGTATGATCTATGCAAATCTATAATAATAAACAGTCCATACAATGGAAATCAATGGTAAACGAAAACTGTTTGGTTACCAACATTCTTCAAAATGTCCTCTTTTGTGTTCCGTAGAAGAAAGTAATACAGATTTGGAGCACCACGAGGGTAAGTAAATTATGACAATTTTCATTTTTGGATAAACTATCCCTTTAACCCGTTTAACCATATGGATCCTAGATTCCTATAAAATAAAGACATAAAGCAAGAGCATAGACTTGGAGCATATCATGAAAAACCTTGGAAAATGACCTAAGGACAAGATAAGACAGAAATGTAAATAGGGCACTTACATCACTCAGAGGTTGAGCAAGGAAAGACTCTGGCATTTCCACCCAGCTATGAAAATGCTTTCCTCCATTTTAAGCAAAACCTTTTATCATTAACCTGGTTCTTGTTATTTATTTATTAACTTTGTTATTTTACAAGAACTACAAAAAATGGTGCAACAACACAATACAACTGACAACAATAATAATAATTTATTATGACTATTAAAATTATTATAACTGTTTGAAATAATTTGAAACAATAATTTGAAATTTTACTTGAGATAAATGCAAAGCCACTACTCCATTTTTGTGTTACATTTTTAAGAAAGCATTCTTATTGTTTAAACCTTTCTTATTATTAACACAGTTGCAAATGTATGTTTAGTATTGCAAACTAATCAGTTTGTTCTTTTGAGAGATAAAGGCTGTTCCATGTCTACTGTCTTTAAAGAAGAAAGCAAACTAGATCTAACCAGGACAGAAAGTGGACAGCCCTAATGCAGGACAAATACATCACAGTCTCTAGTTTGAGAAACCGACCCCTCATGGTGCTCAGCTGGAAGCTTCATTTAAGGGTACACAGGAAACACCAGCTTTGCTGGCAGAGTTTCAAAGAAAATGCCTAAAACTGAAAAAATAAGAAGTGGGGGGTAGAATAGACAAAATAACTTAAAGATTGGGTGATAAATTATTAGAAAAAAGTATTATGGATGAATGACTCTTGAGGTGTTGGTCTGTTTTAGGTACTGTGTGATAATAAGGTTGATAAGAAGTTATGTACTATAATCATTACTATAGCATTCAGTTGGACACTTCACTGATCTGGCAGAAAGGCAAGTAGTTACACCATGACTGCTCCCAAAACTTCCATTCCAAGTAATGATGCAATGCCAATGAAATCTAACAGACCAGATAAATCACACCATTTTTAGTCTCAGATTACCTGACACAGGTAAACCAAAACACTACCTAATTTTTTTTGCAAAAAAACATCACAAGAAAACCACTGTCATCTTACAACCTGGCTATGTTGACACTACACAACAGCATTAAACTTGTGGCCCCAAGAAATAGATGTTTCCTCAACATAAGAAGTCATGACCACGAAAAGAATATGTCATTCTCGAGGCCACAACATAAGGATGCCAATATTTGGACATTTTGAGATTCATCAGCCGATTAACTGTATCTGCTTAGCCGATTGTCAGAAGGTTTACAGCCATGTCAATGGACAATATACAATTAGCTTCTTTTTTTTTTTAGATAGTATCAATTAATTTTGAATGAGTTCATTTCACTTAAGTTCTAGCCTGCATACTTTTTTATATCGTAAAATTACAGTATATTATGAACACTACCTTTCAAAACTGTTGAGTCAGTAAGATTTTTTAAAAACAAATTAATAGTTTCTTAAGCACCAAATCAGCATATTAACACCAATTCACACTGCACTGACAGACAATGACCAGCATAGACAATGACCAAATTATATGTAATTTCTCAGACATTCCACAACCCGGCAAGAGCCGATTCAGTTTGTTCAAATGGCGAAAACAAGCTCTGACAGACTGTCTGTCGGTGGAGTGTGAATTGGCCTTTAGAATGATTTCTGAAGGATCATGTGATACTGAAGATTGGAGTAATGTCTGTTTTGCCATCACAAGAATAAATTAAGTTTTAAAATATATTAAAATAGAAAAATGATATCAGTTATTTTAAATTGTAACAATATTTCACAATATTACTGGGTAACACTTTATTTTACAGTGTCATTGTTACAAATCTTACATGTAGTTACTGTAGTAATAACAATAAATTATGTATAATTACATGCAATTAACCCTAAACCAAACCCTAACCCTACAGTAAGTACATGTAGTTAATTATTATTACTCAGTACTTAAATGTATAATTACACTGTAATACTGACACCTTAAAATAAAGTGTAACCTATTATTGTTTAGTGTATTTTTGATCAAATAAATACAGCATTGGTTGACCAAATCTACTGCAACACTCTATGCTGCATATATATTTTTTTAAATAGGATGTACAACAGCACACATTATGCACGCATTTTCAAAGAGCAGCACGCTACCTTGCTCTGTGCATGTTTAATTCAGCAAGTAGGTCCCAGTTATCAAAGAAACAAATAAAAATTTGATCAGCAGACCAATGAAACAATGTAACAACAAAGAACACCGCTAGTTCTTTGAAATGAAAGGTCATGAAAAGTCATGCGCATTGCATTTTGGGATAAATTATGCCACACAGTGCACTTTGCCAAATGAGCATTTTATCCAGTTATTCCATGCAAAATGGAAAATCTTCATACACAGTGCAGTAGTAATAATTCCAAACAATTCCAAATTGCAATTCTACAACTGATGCACAACTGGTTTTACCATCTCATCAGTTAAATTAAATGTTTTAGATTAATTGAGAGAGAATATGAAGCTAATCAATTCAGCCAAGTAGCTCGTGTGCTGGAAAAGCAACCTACTCACATATCTGCTCAGGATGTAGCATCAGTCTGAACCATTTCAAACATGAGATATTTTAACAAGAATTGAGCGTTCAGCTCCAGGGAGAAATCAGACCTTTGGCATTCATGTAGCATGCTAACCTTGCTAACCGCATGATGAAAGAGAACAGTACCTGATTGGCATCAAAGGGCAACCTCTATCTACAATTTCTGGGACGGACAAAGTGCTCCTCAGATGTTGGACAATATTGGTCTTTGTGATGAGGAGTGCTGTGGGGTGACTTAAGTTTTCAAGGCAAAGCACATCATACATGTTCCATAAAACACATTTCTTGAAAAATTACTATATGAGGATGCTGTTATACTAGCATATTTAATTAATGATATGATTAAAATGAAACTGAAACAGTCTGCTTTTTACCTCTTAACATCCCTTGCAAATTTACAGAATGAAGTTCGTTAAAATGGCTGTGCTTTGATACTTCAGTGTGAATCTTACATCAAAAGTCCGTCTCAACAGAATTCCTCCTTTGGGTCGCTTTGCATATACGTTACTTCTTTGCTCTTGGCCGGGTTGAAGCAGCCGTTGTGCTGGTGGTTGTGAAGGCTCTTTCGGCCTGGGTGGGCGTTTGGCTCTGAGGGGTCACACACAGCGACAACGGTGGTCTCCATTCGTGAGAGCGTGTACATGCTGCTCTGACGCGCTACTTTATGCTGCATGGCCCGCAGCTCAAGCTCGTCGTAGTCAGACACCCTCACAAACGGGCACCAGCGGAAAACCCGTTTAAAGCCGGCCCGAAACCTGAGCCGAGAATAAATACAAAACATGAGTTAAAAACTGAACAAATCTATGAGCAAAAACGCAATATAAATTGCACATTTATGCATGATTTTTTTTTTTTTTATCTCTCCCTTAATGTTTTGCAACTACAAATTTTTATCTCTTTAAAGTTTATAACTTTAAACGTTATTTCACAATTACCTTTTTATTTTTTACTCTGAGGTGGAAACAGGCTTCCATAAGAATGAAAATGTAGGAAAGAAATACGGTAACACTTTCTATGAGGACCATGCTTATAACTAATTATAGCTCCATTTATACTTATTTATAAGCAAGTATTAGTATTTTATAAACATATTTATAAAGACTTATTAAGACCTATACCACATAAGAACAGTTTTAGTTATAAGTAATTATAAAAATAATATAAATGTAAGTCATGCATTTTCCTTTTCAATACATTATCATAATTCATTATACAATGATTTAGAAGTATTAATTAGCCCGTCGTATGGTTCCATGAATGTATTTATAAAGATGCAGCTTGCATTGCTATAATGTTATTATAGTTAAAATAACATTTATTCAGATTTATTTGTCAAATTAGTGAATATATTGTTATTAATAGCCGTGTTGTGTTCTTATAAATACTTATTGTGAGTAATAATAGTTACTAATCTCTATAAATGCATCATTGTTGGCTTTAAGTAAAGTTAAAACATAGGATGCAATTTTCCTAAATCAAATGTTAAGAAATCACGAATATGTGCTCATTTTACATTTTAAGCTTACTTGTAAATGTAACTAATAAACAACAATTCCTGTAATGAAATAAAAAAACGGAAATCATTTATAAAAACAGTACAAAAAAAGTATATTTTTTTAATGTTATATACTAGCAAAACACTGCAAGTATAATTCCAAACTGCTATAAGCAATACCATGCAAATGGCTGAGGAGACAGATTTTAACAAATCAAAATTACCATTCATTACCTCTAATGCAAACTTTAGCCATTAAAGACATAATAACTAGTTGATACAGCAAACAAGTGTCACTGGAACTATTTTGTGATCATTTATAAATCAGTGTATAATGGCTTATGAGCATGCACATTGAAAAAAAGCAAATGCATGGCTTATAAGTAATTATAAAAATAATATAAATGTATCTATAACTGTTCTTACAATGCAGTATTAATCTTAATGAGTCTTTATAAATATATTTATAGAATAGTAATACTTACTTATAAATAAGTATAAATGTGGCTATAAATCATTATAAGCATTGTCTTCATAGAAAGCGATACCAAAAATACCTTTGCAAATGACCAAAAGCCATTAAAAGCAATCAATTTATCAAGTTCGAGTGAGTGCACAGAATAAAGAGAAAACCAATATTACAGGTTAGGTGTGAGAGGCTCCTGCCAGCATAACAACAAGCCTATGCTATTTATTTTTAATAATCAAATACTGCCAGGTACATTAAACATAAATTTCCCTGCCATATTTAGCTCATTGTTTGATAATGATCCTGCCATGTCTAGTTTTCTGCTTATTGAATGGCTGCAAATTGTTTTGCTCTGGTACTGGTGTCATTGCAAACTCAAAAGCCAAATGGGACCTGAAGAAATTAGATGTGGATTACTTATCATCCAGTCTTGCAATTTAGCCATGTTTTCCATCTGTGGTGCATTTACATAAAGTCAATGCTATGGCTGTCCCAGCCTGATCAAGTTAATGGTGGATAGCAACGGTTGCCAGGCTACAACTGGTAGAGTGCTCAAAAAAATAAAAAAAGGCTGCAGAGCTGTATAAAGGTCATTAGCTACATTTTATGGGGAGCTATATAACAGACATGCTCTCACAGTATGGTAGAGAAAGCTTTTAAATAAACCAGAGAAAGACATTTCATGCCAATGACGATGATTTTGTATGGCCATGAAATGAGGGGAATGTTCACTGTACATGTTCAAGTGAGCAGATAAAGTCTTTCATCTTAAATAGTTCCTAAATATTCATTACAAATAATGTATCACAAGTAATTATAGGTGTATAGACTTTTTAAGTGTTTGTTTTTTTTCTTTACTGTCCTTTCCTGGGTTTACTGGGTTTAAATTGATATGTTAGGAGTTGAAAAACTGGATATAAACATGTTATTACACACTAGTCTTTTGTATAATGTTTTGTTGCTTCACTTTTTTAACAGTACAGATTTTCTTAAATGCATTGGCCTAAATTCTTGAAAATGCATTGACTTGAATTCCATTGTAAGTGCATTGCCGTAAACATGGCTTTGCCAGTTTTTGCTCACTAAAGGATAAGTGGAAATGTTCTTCTGTGGTGATCGACGACACGCCAAGGATGATGTCGATAGAGCTTAACTTTTATTGAACCTGGAACATTCCTTTAATTAAAACCTGGGACAAAAAGAAATGGACTCTAAAGGTGTTTAATGATCCCTCTGCCGTTGTCATGACATTCAGTGCATGTCTTATTTTCTGTCAGCTATATGCACAGGAATAATAAAGATTGATGCTTAAATACATTTAAACAGTGCAGACAAAAATGAAAATTCTTTTATTATTTACTTTTCCTCATGTCAGTCCTTTACATAACAGCATACATGTTTGAATCAACATGAAGAAGAGGAAATAATGACAGATTTGCCATTTTTGGAGAACTACCCATTTAAAAAGTCTGTATAAATACACCTATTCATGTCATATCTTGGAAGAATAATGAGAAATAAGTTCAGTGTGGAGAAATGCTATTATACAATATACCATGTGGAACAAATCTTGGGTCTTTTAGTCCATTTAGATGTTTTTATTAGAACCCAAAATGTTACGATTATTCTTGTTCAGTGTAACTAAAGCCTGTTTTCCCATCCTTTCTTGGACAAATTATTAATGACACTTTCATTTCAATCATTGATTTATGAGAACTATTTCACAGAAAGAGGAACATCACAAGTGTGCCCATTACTGCATGATAAGGCCTATTCATGCAACTATAAGAGGGAACAACACTCATGTTGCTATGGCAAAATGCATTTATGTCATAAATCTTTTGTTGTTGTGGCACTCTCCAAGTCGAGTCATACCTGCTGTTCAGGCAGCAGTAAATAATGGGGTTGTACATGGTGGAGCTCATGGCAAGCCACATGACTGAAAGATAGATCTGCTGAATGAACTTCCATCTAACCAGTTGCTTGTTCAATCCCGTAACCAGGAAATACACATGGTACGGCAGCCAGCAGATGGCAAAGGTCACCACTACGATGATCATCATTTTCACCACCTGAAAACAGAAAATGAAGGCAAAAGTAAAATATTACATTATATTGGTGTGCATTTATTACATCAGAGTATATCAGAGAAAAGAGCTGAAGAAGAAGTCGGCCCATAGTATATCGGAGATATGGCTTGCATAAGTTATACTTAATATATTACATAATAATAATATAGTATCTTGCAAATATTACAAAATGTGACTTTAAAAAGTTTATAAATCACTTGTTTTTCTAAAATAATATTAGATATATTAGTAATATGTGTTATTATTATTATATATATAAAATGTAATACTATGCAAATGGTAAAAGTTGATAAAGGTTCATCAAGGAGGACAGTATATAATTTTTTTTTTTAAAAAGTAGCTTCTAGCCATTACGACATTGTGACTGACCTTATTTCACGCATACAAAAACAAAGAGAACAGTGGAGAAGCAATCATATCACAAACAGTTATACGGCTGTGTTTTTATTCATTATGTTAATTCATTAAGACACTGCTTGTCATTCAAATCCCACATCAAAAAGCACGCCCAAAAGCACCAAACAATGTCAGGACACCAAAATCTTGGTCATGCAACCAACAAGCTTTGACACTCTGGGCAAGCAATGCATCTGCAGCAAGAAAGAAAACCCCAGGCAACACATTTCCAACAGAACAAGGACACCACATGAGGTCTTCGCAGACTTCCTCTGGGTTCAGCAAACCCATATAAGTGCCATATAAGTGTTCCTGAAAATTGTATGTTGACTAAGTTGTAATTGCCACAATTCATGTAAAATCATTGTAGCTTCTCATGCAGTTCTCTACTGTTTTCACTGCTCTTGTGTCAATTGTCAAACTGTGTTGTGTAGAGATGTGTGGTTCTCCATCCTGTCAGTTTTATTTGGTCCTCAAAATATCCACTCTCTCTCTTCAAGCAAGTGTCCTTCTGCCCCTGCAGGGACTTCTGCCATAACAAATCCATTTCCCATCCTTCAAGAGGTTGAATTGTTTCTGTAGCCACATCACACAGTCTGATTGGAGGAGCCTCCAGTTTCACTCCACTAATGAATTTAATTACATTGTTCATGCCGTCCCACAGAGACACAAAGTGGAGCTTTGTTAGATACTCTTCAATGTGAAGATCACTTCAACTCAGAGATCAATAAAGATTCAATAAATGAACAAATGAATATGTGAATATAGTCATTGCTACATTTTGCCATTGATATAATAATATGTGACCCTGGACCACCAAACCAGTCATAATTTGCATGGGTATATTTGTAGCAATAGCTAACAATACATTGTATTGGTCAAAATTATCGATTTTCCTTTTATGTTAAAAATCATTCGGATATTACATAAAGATCATGTTCTATGAAGACATTTTGTACATTTTCTACCGTAAATGTATTAAAATATATTTTTGTGAGTGGATATGCATTGCTAAGGACTTCATTAGCTCTCTCCACCCTCAATACCACGACTGAGGTGAGACCCTTGAGCAAGGCACCGTACCCCCAACTGCTCCCCGGGCGCCGCAGCAATGGCTGCCCACTGCTCCGGGTGTGTGTGTTCATGGTGTGTGTGTTCACTGCTGTGAGTGTGCGCACTTGGATGGGTTAAATGCAGAGCACAAATTCCGAGTATGGGTCACCATACTTGGCCACATGTCACTTCACTCCACTCACTCCACTTCATTTGGACAAATTTATATATCAATATTTTGATTTTTTTGCACCTTCAGATTCCAGATTTTCATAGTTGTATCTAGGCCAAATATTGTCTTATCCTAACAAACCATACATCAATTGAAAGATTATTTATTCAGCTTTCAGATGATGTATGAATCTCAATTTAAAAAACATTGACCCTTATGACTGGTTTTGTGGTCCAGGGTCACATATTAAAGGGACATATCTTGAGGAACGAGTATTTACTGTACTATGAAAACAAACTAGAATGTCAAAAGTCAAAGCTTCCTCCCAAAAAAAGGTGGGAAAAAGAATATAACCAACTACTAGTCAACATGCCCATCACTCTTCTAGCATGCACACTTATAAAAGCTCAGAGACACCACAAGAAGTGTCAGTTTATGTTCACACGGTTTAGATTGTTTAATGTCATTTCTGCAGGTGTACATTTAATTCCCAAAAGCAGAACATTTTCAAAGCAGAAACCTTGAATTATAGTAATGGAGTCAGTGTAATGTAGAATAATAGATCATTCTCAATATTTGGCTTGGTCTGAAAGTCAGTTATGCAGCAGGAACAGGAACAGCATGTTCTCAGCATCTGTAAGTTACTGTAAAGTTGTTTACGTGCACACATTGGGGTATTTCTTATGTATAAAATGAACCCTTTTGGCTTAAAAAAACTGCAAGGAATCATATTTAATTATTAGTGGGGCTGGATGGCATATCGAAAATACACAATATATTCATGATGTTGCTGCTGGCAATATAAAATTAGGCAACATGACTTTAATGTACTTTCCCAGAAGGCTGTGTCATTATCTTGCAAATTATGAGTATAAGATTCAAATATGTTATGAATCTAAGGCCCCATTTACACTAGTGCATTTTTGTTTTAAAACGGCGTTTCCTCACCACCGTTTTCAAAAGTCTCCGTTTTGGTCCGTTTATACTGAAACGTAACCCCGGCGTTTTTAAGCTAAAACCGGGTCTGTAGCGTTTTCGAAAGTCTCCATTTTTGAGGTTCGAAAACACCGTCATACTGTGTTTATGCCGTTATGCATTATGCGTTTTATGTAATGCATTTTAAAAAGAATACGGGGCCTAACTATGTTAGAATTGGTAAGATCTAATTCTGTGAATGAGTTCTTTTCAAAATTACTCAAAAATGTAAATGAGGTCATTGTATAGAATTTATGAATAAAAATCATAAAAAAACTTGAATGAAAATTTGCTTCAAAATTAAATTAATTTAAAATATTAATATTTGAAAAACATACCTTAATATGTTTACAATATATAAAACAAAAACGTTTTATTGAAGAAATTTTTTTTTTGAGTAAATACTGTATATGAATATCAAGATGTAGTATATTTGCAGTAGAAAGGCAGGCAGAACCTTATTTTACCAAATGCTACATGTTCCTGTATCAACATATTTGTTGATCCTAAATTTAGGCTCACAACCAGGGTTAGGGGCTTCTGCACCATTCTTATTCACCTATCATTTCCCTCTAATTGTAGGGACAATTTATGGGTAGGGTTAGGATTAGGGATAGGGTTAGGACTACATTTTTGGACAGGAATGTTGTTCCAGGATCATCAAAATATTTTGACCCAGGAACAAAATCAGGACATACAGAAAGGCAGACACCCCTATAATGAGCATATAGCAAATATAAAGCCAGTCCTTCATAAATGATTAACTGTGTAACAAATCATCAAAGGAAAGATCAAAGGACTGTGTTTTACAGACACTGTCTGTTAAAGTTATGCCATTAATACGTTCAGAAATATTACATGAATCACACATAAAATACATATATAATTTTGGAATTCAGATTCTTTAAAGAACTTATATTATGATTTTTCTATGGACATTTCATCAGCATTCCATCCCCAAATACCTGGCTTTTTTTTGTTTGTTTGTTTGAATTAAGATTATTCCCTACCAAATTTCAGAGACACAGACAGATATAGTGCCTGATCAATGGTTCAGCAGAAGATGGAAGTGAGAAGGTGTCCTGGGGTAAAAGGAAATCTTATATGATTGCTATTCACGCTCACCTTCAAGCCAATGTCTCTCTCTCCTAATACGTCTCCAGACGAAAGCTTCAGCATACTGAGAGCTGAAGGAAGCACACAGCGTTTGGCACCACAACAGCGAATCTCTTTTGTTTTCTCTTATCTCGCCCTGTCTCTTCAATTCAAAGATTGAGAAAAGACAAGGGCACTCTAACTGAAATAGAAGTCCTTTTGGTGATTGGCGCTTGAATAGAGACTGCGTCAAATAGAGATTGGAGATCTTTTTTGAGGTTGTGGAATGAAGAATGGTCAATGGGCAGACATAAAGTGCTGATCAATACACTGATAAGGATCATAAGAGAGACAAGTCCAGAGAGACGACTAAGATAGCTCTCAAACCAAGTTCAAGAAAAAAAAAAGAAAGAAACTTCAGAGCCTAACAACGGGTGAACATTTTTATATTCATCATGTCAGGTTTACGTCACTACCCAATAGGACGGCGTCACAATGGTTGACTATCTGACTAGTGGCTCTACAACTTTTTAAGTGGCAGGACACTTCAACACACACACAGAAAAACTGTGAACCACCAAACACCCCAAATCTATGAAACTAACCCCAAATATAACTAATTGGAAAAAAAATCTACATACATTTTTGAAAAAAAAAAAATGTATCGTTGTACACAATTCAAGGCAGTTTCCAGCTGAAAAGAACACTAGAGGCAGTAAAACACCCTTTCAGGACTTTTTTTTTCTCAAGACTTTTGTTCTTTTTCGCAGAAATTATGATTAGGAGCAGATTGGCGATAAAGACTTTTTGATGGTCCCTTGCACAATACTACATTATGACCTCAAAACACATTTATAATTGATATACTAATACATACTGTCCTTTGCATCACATAAGCAGCTCCATTTGTATGGCTTTTCTGATGTTTTGAAATTGTTCGGTAACTTACCCGGTACATCACTCATCGCTCAGGTATGAGCCTCGTGAAACACAGGTCTCGATAAAAGAGACAAAATGGCATATTTGCTTCAGCATTTTTTTGTGTGTGTGTGTGTGCTGAAGCAAATTACTCATTGCGCATAACGCATAACGTACATAATTAATTCTAGTAGGAACCGTTCATGCAGAACATTTTATGGGGTACATATTGGTGACGCACACGATACCTCAAACAGCGCCATCTTTAGAAGCACATTTGCTATTGACGAGGTCGGTTGTGCTTTTTCTCACTCTTCAAACTAGAGTGCTGGTAAGGACATTTCTCTAAGTGTAAACAATATAATCGATTAATTTCATGAGATAAATAATGTTTCAGTGTAATGTAAGACTGTGATGTCATGAAATGTAACGCAGTGAATTGCATTTTGAATGTTTTACCGAGATTGGTTTTGCTTACTAGCTTTCTTCATGCTGTATGGACCACTGAAGGGGAGAGACGTGTATCCCAAAAAATGTATTGTGCTCTGTGTATTTCTGCAGACCTGCTTCTTCAGAATAAAACATCCTGAGACCTGCTCCACCCGTATTGTCTTCATTGAGAACAACAAAACACAACCAGAGTAACACTGCTACATTCGCATGACAGCTTTCACATTAGCGATTTTTCATGCGAACCGTGCCCCATTTCGAACTAAACTGCGAGTGTGAAAGCCCCCTTAATATAATTTTTGCCAAACATTTGCCGCAGGCACATATTTTCAATGAGCCTAGGTTGCCCAAACAATATACACCATTTCTAGCAAGTGTATAAAAACACCAATAAGAATCCAAGGGTCAAGTTAACCCAAAACCAGAATATTTAATACAGGATTAGGGGTAAAGTCAATAAGTGGCAGCTGTTAATGCAACCCACCAACTAATTGAGTTTGAAAATATATGTAGTCCTTCTAGAGTTATATATGAATTATTCAAAAACCTTTGTGGGGTG